>APFE030497291.1:18830-87383 GCA_000404065.3 Pinus taeda | reverse complement strand
TCATACAGGGCTTGGTATCCGGGTGCAGGATGCCAAATGATTGGACTCCGGAACCTATATCCTAACCAGGATGGCCCTACCCTCAAAACAATTTCGCCATAGAGGGGAAATCGATTAGCAACAAGTTTAAAATTCTCATACTTAAATGGTTCTCTGAGCTGGATGTTCGGATTAGATATTCGATATCGAAATTTAGCTACTTCAACGACAGGGTCTTTAATAGAGGAACAATATTCAAGTCCCTGCCGAATGATTGCTTCATGCATGGGTCCTAATGCTTCAATCACTCCTGGAGCCTTCATGAGATTTCCATGTCTCCTCCATAACTGTTCTGGGTCTCTAGGCTGAGCTCTTACCCATAGATCTAATCCGTTTTCTTGTCTTTGAAAAGCGTTGTAGGCTTTAAGACATTTAATTTGATTGACTGCAAATGAGATAAATGCTTGCAATTGAATGTCCCCAACAAAAGGGCCAGGGTTCAGTTCAGTCTCTTGTTCTAGTACAAGGTTATGCAAGTAAAATTCACACAATAACCTTTGCACTTTTACCCCATAATGTTTACAACAATTTATAAAATCATCTATAGTGTTAATTTGTATGGGAGCACCTGCTTTAACAACCTGTATTTTCAATTGTAAATACCTTTCCATTGGAAATAGGGCATAGTTCTTGGCAGGGGCTCTACATGCTAGGACGTCATTGTATAAAGAACACAAGGTATCCATCTATTTGATAACTACATCTAATATATGAGTTACCGTTGCAACTTTCTCTTGTTCCCTTCGCCATCCTTCGAAAGCTTGGCTTTCAGATAAGTTGACGTTCCTTAGCTGCTGCTGTAGTTCTTCATATTTTTCTCGGGGGACCGTTTGCTCCCTAAGATTTTCTGCTTCTTGCTGGGCCTGCTTCAAACCTTTGTGAAGGGTTATCGTTTTCGGATCCTTTTTCCATGCAGTCGTGGAGGCCGGGAGATTTACCTGAACTTTCTTATTGCGCCGCTTCGAGTTCAGAACCCTTATTACTCCCGAAGGTGGTGCCTCCGTCTGAACCATCTTATCATCCTTTTCAATTTTAACACGAACACCAGTCCACTGCTGTTCCTTTTCAATTGGAACAACAGTCCGCTTTTCAGCTTCATTTGGAATAGCAGCTTGGATTTTGTTAGGGTTTTGAGCAGTGGGATGGATTCTGGTCCTCCGCCTCTTGCCCTTAAGGGATTTTACTGGTGTGGTCAGACCTTTTCTTCCTGAAGTCCCTTTTACCCTTTGCCTTGCCTTTAGAACCCTAATCTGCTGGTGAAGCTGGACTATTATGTTCAACAATCTCTGCTGTTCCTTTCATAATTCCCTTATTTCCATTATTTCTTCAGAAGGAACAGCAGGCTATTCGCTACGGTTTGGACTGTGGCTAGCTTCTTGATTTTCTCCTTGGGTTGGCTGTTCCGGGGTAAGAACCTTAATTGGCTCTGTTATTTCTTGGGCTAACTCTTCTTCTGCCCTTATTTCCTCTGGACTTTCTTCTGGTGCCTTCTGATTAGGAACGGGCTGTTCCTGCTCAGCGTTTTCTGATATCTTTTCATTATGAACGGACAAATTTTCTACTTCTGCATCTTCTGCATGCGATTCCTCAGGTGCATCTTTCTCCTGGGGTGTCTCTACGGCATGGAGGTTTGATGGACTTAGGGGTTGGCCATATTCTCCCATATTGGCCAATTCATCTTCCCTTAACGGGTCTTGTAATGGGCTACCTTCCTGCTGTTCCATTCCTTCCTCCTGCTCTCACTGCTCGGCTTATTTTCCCTCGTCTCCTTCCTCTTCAAATTGCTCATCTTTTCCTTCTTCTCTTTCTGCAGATTGCTCTGCCTCCTCCTCTTCTTCTTCTGTTTCTGCCTCTCCAGACTGCTATGCTTCCTCGTCGTCTTCTTCTTCTGTTTCTGCCTCTGCAGACTACTCTGTTTCCTCGTCATCTTCTTCTTCTGTTTCTGCCTCTGCAGACTGCTCTGCTTCCTTGTCGTTTTCTTCTTCTGTTTCTTTGCTTGGGATTTTCTCATCTTCGATTTCTATTTTTTGGCTTGTGCCTTCCTGGGGCTTCTCCAGCCCCCCTCGTAGCCATGCGAGCCGTGCCGATTTTCTGCGTTTTTCTGGTTGTTTGGGTGTGCTGGTGTCATGTTTCCATTTTTCGGATTTCTTTCGTTTTTTAGGTTGCTCCGTTGTGCAAGTGTCCTACTTCTGTTTTTCTGAACGTTGGGGTGTGTTAGTAACTTGTTTTCATTTTTTCGGGCATCCAGATGTGGCTGACCCTCCATTGATTATGGTAATTACTTCTTCCCAACTGCTCTGCTACTGGGTGAGACTATAGTTAACTATCAGCCGAATTAATCCATGGTGGCTGACGACTGACTCTACGTGCTATGCTCTTTTCATGCTTCGTGCAACGTCATGAAGTAGTGAATTCAACAATGCAGGTAAATTCACAGAACATTTTTGTTTTAAAACAGCTAGGAGTTTAAGATGTCATGGTCTTACCACGTCTTTTCTGCCTTCACAGGTGATGTAGCTTTGGGTGATTTTTGCTAATTTCGCCCATGGCTCTCCTAGCGTTGCTGGCAAAACCCCCTTTCCTCGAATTGTTAAGCTCTGGCCCTCGTCCTGAAAGATTTCTAAAACCTTCTGCAGCCTTTCCTTCTTTATCGTCCATATTGGTCCAGTGGCTGGCAGTCCCGAGACATCTGCTATTATGTCATCGGTGACTGCTATTCGTCTTCCTCTTAATGTGGAGTAGTCTTCCTGCAAATTCTGTAAAAATTCAATCGCTACTGTTTCATTGGACTCCTTCAGGCAGTTGAGATAGGTCAGCCATCCTGTTTTTTTTAGGATTTTCCGGGCTGCAGCCGAAACAGTTAACACTTGCGGTTCTCGACGAACTGAACTTCCTCCCATAGTTTCATTGAAAATTCTCAAAGGAACGACAACTGTTTGTTGAAATGCAGAGAAGCTGATGGCGTATTACTTGTTCAAATTCTAATGCTACGACGTATGCAGTGGAAATGGCTTTGAACAGCAGCTCATGCAAAAGAAAACAAAAATAGAGAAAGATAATACAGTTGAGCCGTGCTGTGCCCGAGTACACAATTTCTCAAATAACGGACTGACACGTGCTCTGGGCAATGATGAGGTTACCCTCCCCCCCCGCAATGTGATAGGCTGTCCCAGCCATCAAATAAAGGAGCAGCGCCTGTTTTGCCGCGAGGTCTTTATGGAACAACGTATGGAAATATGCCATGCTTATAAAAACAACCTATTACTGAAATCAAGGTATAAAGTTACATCGCTTTAATACGTAAAAGACTGCGGTGATTTGATGGAAGTTCGGGGATAAGACATTTTCCGTAAATAGAGAGTCTCATGCGGTCACTGTCACTAGTTCCGTAATGATTGGTAATAATATATAGTCATGCGTTATATGGTTGGGTAATATTATATAATTAATTACCACAACATAAGAAACAAGAGGATGCAATCTTCTTACCTATTGGTGTAAAAATGCGACTTCAATACCATTAACAATGCTCTGCTGCCGACAGGTGTCCATAACCTTGGTAGAGTTGTTTGTTTCACCCTTGGAACCATAGTCTTTTGTGTATGCCAGGAAACGTTGTGTAAAGTCAAAATGTAGGCCATTATGCTGGCTTGGTGACCAGTTAGTCATAATGCCATTCACGAGGGAGGAGCGAATAGTGGGTAGGCCGACTCATGATGAGACCTCTTGTTCCAAGGGCTGTTTGTTTGATATCCCTTTTGGACCATTTCCCAGGTGTGGTGGCCATAGTTGGAATGCCACTTCGCTTCCGTCCTGATGATCATGGTAGGCCAGCTCGTAATGAGACTTCGTATCCTGCAATTTGACAATTTAGAACCCATGTTTTGCTTCCTCTTTTTTTTTCTTGTTTTTCGTAAAGAGTCTTTCCTGTTTATACAGAAAGGGTGGTTCAACACTCCTTAAGAGTAGGAATGGTGGAAGAAGTCTTAATATCCCAATAGAAAGGTATAGATCCTTTGCTCTTATTGTTGAATGATAATCAGAGAGGATTAAAAAGGGACCCTCATGATACAGATAACCAATCAGAACGGAATTAGTAGAGCAATGGTAGCAAAAGATGATGAATAAGCATGTCTTTCCTTGCGTCCTTTCACCAATTCAGGGCGGTCTCTTATAAAGATAGCGATTTATGATTGACTGATTTACGTATGCCGTGTTTTTGTTCCCATTACATAAGTTCATAGCCGTATTCAAAAAGACTTGAAAGAACATTAGCAATAAGCATCCTTAATTTAGAATAGCAAAATGAACAAGCTGTTTCACAAGGAGAGCAAAATCCTATAAGTAGTGTTCCTTTCGAGGAAGGGCACAACAACAATTCACAAATGCTGTCCGTTTGGAGAACAACAGAAATCATCAGTGTTGTTCCTTTTGAAAAGGAACAACAGGAATAAAAAAAGTGCCGTTCCTTTGAAAAAAAGAACAGTAGAAATAAAAAAAGTGTTGTTCCTTTTGGAAAAGGAAGAGCAAAAATCAAAAGTGATGTTCCTTTTGGAAAAGGAACAACAAAAACACACAAGTGCCGTTCCTTTGGAAAAGGAATAGCAAAAACACACAAGTGCTGTTCCTTTTGGAAAAGGAACAACAGAAACACACAAGCGCTGTTCCTTTTGGAAAAAGAACAACAAAAAGCAAAAGTATTGTCCCTTTTGGAAAAGGGACAACAAAAATCAAAAGTGCTGTCCCTTTTGGAAAAGGAGCAACAAAAATCACAAGTGCTGTTTCTTTTGGAAAATGAAAAACAAAAACACAAGTGCTGTTCCTTTTGGAAAAGGAACAACAGAAACACAAGTGCTGTTCCTTTTGGAAAAGGAACAACATAAACACACAAGCGCTCTTCCTTTTGGAAAAGGAACAACAGAGAGCAAAAGTGCTGTCCCTTTTGGAAAAGGAACAACAAAAATCACAAGTGCTGTTCCTTTTGGAAAAGGAACAACAAAAACACAAGTGTTGTTCCTTCTGGAAAAGGAACAACAAAAACCAAAGTGCTGTCCCTTTTAGAAAAGGAACAACAGAAAACCAAAAGTGATATTCCTTTTGAAAAAAAAGGAACAACAGAAGTAACAAACTTGTTGCAAAGATATGTACAAAAATAATTCAAGAAGTTATGTACAAATTGTAAGGAAAAGTAATTTCTTAGTGAGTTACAGTTGAGGAAGACTTGTCTTCCTCCCCTAAGATCTCCATATCTGAATCTTGGCGTAGCTGTTGGCAGAAGGACTCCCGAGTAAGTGATTTGCGATAAAGACGGACTTGATGGCCGTTTTCCTTAAAGGCATATCCAAAACCATCAATAGTAATCAGGGTAAGGGTACCATTGTCATGTACTTTCTGGATTTCATATGGTCTCAGCCAACGAGTCTGGAGTTTCCTGGGGAAGTCCTGAAACCTGGAGTCATATAAAAGAGCCCAGTCTCCTTCGTGGAAGACTCTATTTTTAATGAGAGCATCATGCCATTTAGCTCTCTTCTGCTGTAACAGGGCAGTGTGTTGAAGTGCAGAGAGCCTAATTTCATCCAGCTCATTGATCTGTTGTAGTCAATTAGTCTGTGCCTTAGTTAAGTCTAAACCAACTTCTTGTGCTGTTCATAATGTCTGAATTTCAAATTCTATAGGAAAAATAGGTTGTTTTCCGAACATTAGTTGGTAAGGTGAGTGACCAGTGGTGCTTCTCCATGTTGTTCTATAAGCCCACAGTGCTTCAGGTAGTCTGGCAGCCCAATCGCGTCTATGTGATGCAACTGTTTTTGTTAAAATTGTTTCTATTATCTTTTTGCTGCTTTCCACTTGCCCATTTGCCTGTGGGTGATATGGGGTGGTAATTTTATGCTAGACATGATAGTTTTTGAGTGTTGCAGCTATTCTGTTCCCAGCAAAATGTGGCCCTCCATCTGTAATTATCTCTCTATGGAGGCCATAACGTACAAATAGATGGAGCAGGAACTGTATGACAGATTCTTCTGTAGCTCTGGGCAAGGCCTCTGCTTCAACCCACTTGGTGACGTATTTTGTTGCCACCAAAATGTATGTTTTCTAGTTTGATGGTGGGTTGATTGGTCACACGAAATCAAGAGCCCAACGCTCAAATGGTTCGATGATTAGCTGTGGTTTCAAAGGCATCTCATCCGACTGACTAGGGCGTCCTGCTCTCTGGCAACTGTCACATGCTTGGACAAATTTCTTTGCATCTTTGAAAATTGTGGGCCAATAATACCCTGTGTGTAATACTTTATGTGCAGTCCCGCAATCAGCGAAATGTCCACCACATGGTTGGTCATGGCAGACTTTCAATATATCAAAAATTTCGTCCTGTCGAACGCATCTTCTAATTTGCATGTATGCCCCCGTGTGAAACAAATAGCCCCCAATCCAGGAAAATCTGGTACTTCGCTGAACAATCTTTTTTCGCTCATTAGGGGTTAGATGCTTTGGTAACTTACCTACTGCTAGGTAATTGGAAACATCAACATACCAGGGTGTTTTAACAACAACAACAAAGAGATGATCATCTAGAAATTGATCTTCAACTGCTGCTGCATCAACTGGTTTTGGCATTCTTGAGAGGAAATCCGCTACCGGGTTTTTTTTTTTTTTCCGAGGTCGATCCTTGATTGTAATATCAAATTCCTGCAATAAAATCAGCCATCTAGTTATTCTGCTATTTGTGATAGGCTTGTTTGCTAAATATTTTATAGCAGAATGATCTGTGTACAAGATAACAGGATATCCAGTAATGTAATGTCTGAATTTATTGACAACATGTATAACAGCTAGAAATTCTTTTTCAGTGACAGTATAATTTAATTCAGTAGGGGATAGATTTTGCTAATGTAATAAATTACATGTGGTTTTCTATCCTCCTCCTATCCAAGGACCACTCCAATGGCTGTGTCTGAGGCATTAGATGATATCTGGAATGGTAAATCCCAATTCGGTTCTCGAAGGACTGGAGCTGTAGATACGAGCTTCTTCAGATCATTGAAGGCACGTTCACATTTATCTGTCCAAAGAAAATCGACGTTACCAGTTAGTGCATACAAGGGTGCAACAATACGTGAATAATGTTCTATAAACCTTCTATAGTAACCAGAGAATCCAAGAAAGCTACGTACCTCTGTTTGAGTAGTAGGAGTAGGAATAAGCAAAAGTATTTGGATTTTGGCTGGGTCTACCTAAATGCCAGCTGCCGAAATATAGTGTCCTAAAATAAGTCCTTCCATCATCATCATATAACATTTTTCATGACTTAAACAAAGGATGGTAGCTATGCAATGTTGTAGGTCCTTTTCTAGTGTGTCCAATGCTGGATCAAACTCATCTCCATATGGAGTAAAGTCGTCCATATATACTTCCAGTCCTTCATTTATTAGATCTGAAAAAAAGCTAAGGATAGCCCTTTGGAATGTGGCAGGGGCATTGCATAAGCCAAAAGGTAAAACTCGGTAGGCGAATGTTCCCCAAGAACAAGTAAAAGTAGTTTTGTCCTGATCTTCAGGGGCAATCTGTATTTGGTTATACCCACTGAAGCCATCAAGGAAAGAAAAGAATTTCTTCCTCACCAAAGTGTCCAATACTTGGTCGATGAATGGGAGAGGAAAGTGATATTTTTGCGTTGCTTTATTTAGCTCCTGGTAGTCCACGCAGATTCTCCACTTCCCATTCTTTTTCGGTACCACCACAAGCGGGGAGACCCATTTACTATCAAAGATAGGGTAGATGAAGTTAACATCTAAAAGTTTTTGAAGCTCGGCTTTTACTACTTCTTTTAGATGAGGATTTAGTCTTCTCTGAGGCTCCCTAACAGGTTTTGCATCATTTTCTATGTAAATGTGGTGTGTACATAATTGGGGGTCAATTCCTTTCATATCAGGGTAATCCCATGCAAATGCTTCTTTATATTTCCTTAAGATATGGATGAGCTTTGTTTCTTATTTGGGTGTGAGGTCGGCGTTAATGTTTAAGGTTTTTCCAGGTTCAATTTCCACAATTTTACTATGTGCAACCGAAGTGACAGGGATTGTGTGATCATTTGTATCTTTCAGAGGTTCCTCTTCTACTTCGTTATCAAATGCTGCTTTTATCATATGACACTCGATACGAGATGTGAGTTCAGTTTGACTAATGAAATTACTGATGACATCATCTTCTGTTTGGTCTTTGAACTCAAGTGCTTCTTGTATAGTTAATGGAGATCTAATGTTATCAGTAAGATATGATAGAGGGTGCTTATTAGTTTTAACTATTGTGATGCTTGGCTGCGCTAAGGGATATAGTACTAAATTCTTGATATCTACCCCCTTGGTTATGATCATGTTCCCTTGCCGGCAGCCGATGTAGGCATCAACAGTAGTGAGCCAAGGTCTTCCTAAGATCAATGGATGTACATCAAGTCGGGTTTTAGGATTTATTATCAGAAAATCGGTTGGGTATTCCCAGGAGTCAACGAGACCATGACATCATGTAGTATGCCTTCCGGTCTAACCACAGGTCGATCAGCCAATTCTAACAAAGTGGAGGTGGGTTTTGTAGATGTAATGCCTAGCTTTTCGCAAGTAGCGGTTGTCAATATATTGATTGCAGCTCCAAGATCAACTAAGGCATTGGGAAGGGTTTGACCATAAATTTGAACAGTTACTATTGGGTTTCATGGGTCTTCATACTTAATGGGTGTTTCCTTTCCTAATAATAGGTCAGATAAAGTGCCAACTACTTGAACTCTTGGATTATTTATTATATTCCTCCTTGATCTTTTTATGCACAATTCTTTAATAGTTTTCGCGTATATCGGGATGTCTTGAATGGCTTGGAGGAATGGAATTTTTATGTACAAATTTTGTAATTCTCCCAGAATGTCAAAATTAGGTTGTTGTATAGGTCGAGGTATGACTAATCGTTCTGGGAATGGGGGAGAGGATGTGGTTTCTTGATTATGAGTTTGTTTTCTATTCACATCCTCTTCTTGTGACAAATGTTCTCTAGGTAACTGATCTTCAATCTGAACTGTTTTATTTCCCTCAGTTTGAATAATACGCCCAGATCGTAGATGAAGATCATTGCACTCCCTCAGATCAGGTCCTTCTTCTAGTGTTTCTAAAATTTGGAGAGATTGGACCGGTCTGTTATTTGGATTGGGATTGGGCTGGGCTGGGAGCTGAGGTCTCAGATTAGATTGGGGATTTTGCTTTAAAGCTGGCAGTGTCGGTTGAGGAGAGGAATATTTCCTATTGGATGTTGTGTTGGTCTCTGCCAGTTAGTCTGCCAAGCTGAGCTTTGTGAAGTAGGGGGAGTCCATTGTGGTGGGTATGGGTTTCTTTGCCAGTATGGTGGGGGATAAGGAGGATTCGACCAACTAGATTGGCTTGTCTGATTTAGCCACAGGTTCGCAGAAGGATATGACTGTGGTGACCAGTTTGGAAATGGGGGCTGAAACTGACTTTGCCATATTATACTGTTGAGTATTATACTGCGGATATTGAATAGGAGAAGCTGGGTCTGAAAACATACCAGTTTGTCGTGGCTGCCACTGACGGCGCTGGTTGAGTAAATATACTGCTTCTGGTTCTTCTTCTACCTCCTTATATACCGCTTTCAGTCCAGGTAATGATGGACAACGTTCTGTAGAGTGATCCCTTGTACAGATGGCGTATGTTTTGACTGTATCTAGTGGACACTCCTTATGGATATGCTTCTTCCTGCATCTGGGGCAGAAGATTGCCAAATTCTGTTCTACCTCCATTTGCTTTTTCTTGGCCTACAAAACGTCTAATTGTGTAGTCAGTGTTCCTAGTATATCAGTTTTAAAATTTTCAAATAAATTTCCAATTTCCACACGCGTTACTCATTCTGATGGGATTTTATTTTCTCTTGCAAACCGATCATGTTCCACTAGTTTGATTTGTGTACTGCCTCTTGAACTCCTGATGCATAAATAAATTATGTCAGCAAAACTTTCCTGATAAATATCCCCTTTCCCCATAATGTTTAATGTTTTGATCCATTGCTCTTTCATGCCCCTTATTAATGTTGTTTTCAACATGTTATCAGGCAAAGGCGGTGATGCATAGGGAGATATTTGTAGATTATACTGGAAACGTTCCACATACTCTTCTAATGTTTCGTTTGGTCTAGCTATCATCTGGAATATTTTATCTTTTAGTTCTCTAGAACTGCAATAGTTTTGATATTTTTTTAAAAATGATTCTTTCATTTGTTCCCAGTTATTTATAACCCCACCACCTAATCCCATAAACCATATTAAAGAAGCCCTTTCAAGGTAGAGGGGAACAATTTTAGTTTCTGGGGGTCAGTGGTGTAGTCATATCCCCTGCACAGTACATCAAATTCAAATAAAAATGCATCCAGATCCTCCGATGTAAGCCTGTGAAATGTAGGGATATGTTGAAGAGGGATTGCTTTCATGGGGGCATTTGCTGTGGAATCCACTATGGGGTATTGTAATGTAGAGGTTTGGGTGTTTGGCGGATTTTCAGCCATTGGGTCAAATATATGCCAATATCCTTCCGTAATATCTAACAGGGTATTCCTAGGTTGAGAGGGAATGGCTTTGACAGGAACAGTTTTAATAGCACTTCCTCTATCTGGGATTTTTTTCTAAGGGGATTGGGTCCCTTCAATAATAATTTTTGCCGCACTCCCTTTGTCTGGGCTATTCAATGGCTGAGTTATCCTAGGAGGAGATCTCAGTTCCTCAGTCTCCCCTGTTTCCCCTTCAACTTCACAAAGATTACTGAAATTCCCTTCCTACAATAGTTCTTGAATAGAATTTTCAATTTCTTGAAAGTCTTGTTCGTCAGTTTGACTATGCACCTCAGCAAAGGCTACAGATGGTGAACCTGTGGCCTGAAGGGAGCTAGTAGGCTGGTTGGAAATAACTTTCCTGGGTCCTACTGAAGGCTGAGATTCGGCTTTCTTATAGATTCATCTATGAACGTTGATCGACCAAGGGTCACCGGCCCCTTAGCTTTTTTTGGCTTTGGCAAAGGTTTGGAATTTTTCTTCGGCTTTTTATGCTTAGTCATGCACTCAATTTAACTATTAAATCCTTCTTAAGCAGATAGCAGCAAATTTGCAGGAAAGTGGGCAAAGGAGCGGCGATTTTACATGCTCCATAGTAGGTTATTACCTTCCGTTTTCAAAACCCAATTCTTCCCTAGCAGGTTTGTACACTACCCTGAAAAAAGGACAAATGGCTACACTCTTTCCCCAGCAACGGCGCCAAAATGTAGAGCTATAAAAAGGGTCTCTTTCACCTCTAGTTACCTCACATTAATATGTCAATCCGGGAACATCTTGCTATTTCAAAGAGTGTCTCAGTCTAAGGCTTATCGTTTGTCAGTGTAATGCTCGTAGTACAGCTGTTTAAAACTACAAGAGTAAATTAATGCGTGTCTACAACTTAACTACTTCAAAAGGCTAAATCACACAAAGCAATGTATCAGTCAAGGGTACGGTAGCAATAACCCATCCCTTTCATAACTGATGAGAACAGATCAGAGGTTTGGGAGCCAGGTAGCAGATGTTGACACTCACTACAGCCTAAGATCGTCCTTAATAAATAAGAAATGACATGGCAAGGAAAGACAATAGAAATGAAATAAAACAGCACATCAGTCAAGGGTTTGGTAGCAATAACCCATCCCTTTCGTAACTGATGAGAACATATCAGACGTCTGGGAGCCAGGTAGCAGATGCTGACGCTCACTATAGCCTGAGATCATCATTAATAAATAAGAAATGAAAACAGCCAATCAACAATCTTGAAATGGAACAGCAATTGAAATGGAACAGCAATTCAGAAATGGAACAACAATTCAGAAATGGAACAACAATTCAGAAATGGAACAACAATTGAAATGGAACAGCAATTCAGAAATGGAACAGCAATTGAAATGGAACAGCAATTCAGAAATAAGCAGTAATTGAAATGGAACAACAATTCAGAAATAAGCAGTAACCAAGTTCATCAAGCTGAAACTCACACCAATCCAAACATCAATCCTTCGTTCTTAAAGATGTATACATACTATGGAACAACACTACCTATGGATCCAAGATGGAACAACACTAAAAACCATATAAACACAACGTGCTTAATCTGACTCTGTTATCGCTAAAAACATACGATTGCATCTCAAGATGAAAACAGTAACATTCAAGGATTCAATAATCATGTGAAATCAGAACCTTCAAGATAAATGTTGTAATGCTAAGGCACAATTGCATAAAACTCTGTAATGGAATGACAGTATCCTGTAGAGATTAACCGTATTATACCAACACTTAAAGGATTGGTAACATGATGCAACGTCAATACAACACTTTTGTTTGCAGGAACATTAAATGAGTTAAACACAACAGAGCATGTAACATAAATGTTATAAAACACAACATATTACCAGATCACGTCGATAAACAAACCACACAGAAACCACGTGTAATGGTACAAGAGCAAGTGTCCTCAAGGGCCGGGCCCTGAGCCTCTAGGGGTACACCGCTTAAGATTGATCCAGGCTCAAAGATAAAAGGGTAACCAAGTCTGCATTAATGCATCAAGTAAAATTACAGTAACTCAAGTCTTAACAGAACATAACGATCGTAGTCCTGATCTTTCTTAAACGAAATTACTTAAAGTCCTTCCCCTCTAGCCAACAACGATATCCCTTATATAAGGATGATGACAGAGATATCTAGATGCAAAAATAGATAACACAGCGATCCCTCGGGATCTAAGATCCTGAGGGATTCACAGAATCGTTAATCCTGAGTCACTTCTTTCCTTTTCTGCACCGAGCTGGTATCTCCGCTTCCTTTCCTGGGTTGGTCCGTTTTGATCTGGTTTGCACGCGGTCTCCCGTCAAAGGGACAACAGTTAATTCATCTTTGTCTTTTCCTTTAGGATGGCCACTTTCCGTTTTTCCTCCCTCCTGCACATAGGAATGACAATTATCAGCGTTTTCTATTAATCTCACATGTTTCGTTATAATTCTTTATTATTGTCTAAGTTTCTAATGCAAAAAGGCTTATAAGTCCTAATGAAAAGATACTGAAATAACCATTGAAACATACCTTCTTTGATACTCCACAGCCACAAGCAAATTGACTGCGTATATAACCAATGGAGGAGAGACACATTGCATACAAGGTATAGGTATATCATGAGAAACAAGAGATTTAATCATCTTGCTTCAAACTTGTCCATGTGGAGTGTTATACATGTCACAACTTCATCCATATGGTGAGATATTATATGTTGCCTAGTTCTTCAAGGAAAATACAATGAGAGGGGAAAAATACAGAGGAGCTAGTCAAAAACCAAAGAAGAGTGAGAATAACTAGCCTAAGACTACGTGGAGAAAGTAGAGGTAGAAACCCATGAAATAGTGCGATCAACCCCCACTACAGTCCCTGGTTATCCCATGCATATTTATGCAGGACTGTATAAGCTCATGAGAAGTGCATAATCTTATGGGAAGCGTATGGTAGCTTGATGAATACAGGTTGTAGCAGTAAGTTATGATGATTTAATGGTTACCTCATGCACTTTCAGGTCTGCATGATCAACCTGCCTATTGGAGGTATATTGAGCTCAGGGGGAGCTAGCATGGTATGATATTTGCATGGGTTATTTGACATTTTCTTCATTTCTTTCACTCATTTAGTTGTAGAAGTTACTTATATGTTTCAATGAGTGAAAGAGTACACCTTTTAGGCATATATGTGTTCTTGGTTCTCACTAACAATTGGTTGAAAAGCACATGTATTAGCCATGCATAGAAGAAGATAATTGTTTCAACCATGTGTAGAGGATGGTGATATCTTCAGCCATATGTTTCTACATGTTATCGTTGATATAATGATTAAAATGGCCTATGCACATGAATTTTATTTAGATCATTGGTTTCAACAACTTTTGATGATGGTATGCAGTAGGTGAAGACATTGTGGCATGTGGCGTCCATAGAGGTGACTTGAGATATGGACTAGCCATGTGTAGGACGTTATGTGCTTATCATTTCAGCCATGTACTTATTATTGTTTCATCAATTTATGTTGGTTGAGAGTCTAGTCATTCGTGGTTTGAGTCTTCATGGTGATAAGCATGTTTTGGAGGAGTCTTTTAAAGTCTTATTGCAACAGTATATATGGGCTAAGGATGTTGTAATAGGCATGTCTTGTCATATTTTTGGCTCATTGGTCAATAGGAGATTATTATAGAAACTATATATTTTATTGATAAAACCATTTATAACACTCATGAACCCATGTACTTGTATTGTCTTTATCATTGGGTCTTATAGTGGATTGGAAAGAGATTCATGAGGTCATATGATAGTCATGTATGAGGTCTTATATCACTACTACAACCATGCATTTCCAATTTATATGTCTTTTAGTCATGGTCTTATGGAGTCTTGGTCCATAATGCGCTTCTATTCATGGCAAGGAATCAATGTTTGCAATGGAAGTGGTTCACTGTAGTTTTATAATGATGTTGGAGATGGAATATGTTCAGGGGGAGCATCTTATGTGCTTTGTTTACTTCAGTCATCCATTTGCATTATGCTCCACTCCAGTATATTGTGCTACTAACTTGTGTTTGGTACTATGGAGAGTATGGGTTGTTGCCTCATGTTGCATATTTTTATTGATGTTGCTTATAGATGCAAATATTTTTATTCATCGTGCTGCTTATGGTTTCCTCATGTGCATATTATTGTTGCTACTGGAGTTGATTGGTTTGACATGCTTCTCAAAGGAGACAGCTTGTTGATTGGCTTGTTATGTTTCTTGTTGATGCTAATGTGGAAATAATGGTTAATTTTCATATACATTACTATTCAACCATCTAGAGATTAGATGTTCCATAGCATGTGCTTGTGTTTTGGTGCCTTATTAGATGGAATTGTCCCTATTCCATTGATCTCAAAGGGGGAGTACAAGAAGAGAAGATTGGTATGGAGATTGTGTGTGGTTGCCATAAATGTCAAAGGGGGGGATTTTTGGCATTATGGTTTTCATGGTTGCAGCTAGCCTGTGTTGGCATTGATGTCAACCTTATGACAATCTACATGATGCATGATGTAAACCTTATGATACTCTACATGATGCATTAATGTCAACCTTGTGATGCCTTGTGATGGTCTAGAAGATGGTATTGATGTGGTATGATGGATGTCAAATGGGGAGTAAAAGAAGAGAATATTGGTTTGGAGATTGTGTGTGGTTGCCATCAATGCCAAAGGGGAAGATTGTTGGCATTATGGTTTTCATGGTTGCGGCTAGCTTGTGTTAGCATTGATTTCAACCTTATGACAGTCTACATGATTCATTGATGTAAACCTTATGATAGTCTACATGATCCATTGATGTACACCTTATGATTCCTTGTGATATTTTAGATGATGGTATTGATGTGTATGATGGCATTGATGTGGTTTGATGCAAATATTTGATGGTCAGGTGTTCGAGGTGTTCATCCATGTTTATGAGTGTGGAATGTCTAGGTATTCATGTTCATTTTCTTAACTTTTTGCAAAGGAATTTTGGTCTTACGATGATGTTACAGAGATGCTACAAAGTTGTGCAGAGGTATTGTAGGTTGTGCAGGTGTTTGAGGAGAGTAGATGGCTTGTTATCCCTCATGTCAACCCTTGGCTTGTTGGCTTCTAGGTCAAATTGGTGGTGGCACTTGGTTGTGATGTTAGCTTAATTTTTGAAGTGTCACAGAGCTTGGCATAGGTTTGGAGGTGTTTACAGGTGTTGATGAAGGTGTGCAAGTAGCTGGCATAAGTTCTCAATACAGGCTCCCTTGTTTTCTCTTATCCTCTACTACAACCGTTGGGAGACAGTGTCATGGGTGTGGATGTAAGCCTTCAGCTGAGATTTGCTAGTGTCATGGGTATAGTTGCAAGCCTTTTAGTCAAGGTCTGCTAGTATAGTCCCTGCGGTTATGGCTCTACATGAGAATTTCTCCATACTCCTCACACACATCATAAATATTTCATCTTGGTAATTACCAAAAGCTTCTAAATTTATTGGATAAGGTCGAAAGTGGTTGAATAAGTCATCCATTGGGTGTGATTTCCATTAATAATCAAGAAGTGATGGCACAATGATGGTTATGTATGGATTTCGTCAAATTTGCGCACCTATGACCTCAGTCAAAAAGTGGAATTCGCCCAAAACTTTATATATATCTCATTTTCGAACTGAGATTTGGTTGGTTAGAGTAATTGAGAGTGATAGAGGGTTGTAAAGAGGAAGAATTCTCCGTCCATATTGGTGAGAAAAGATACATTAATACATAATTCCAAATGGAAATGGAGTGAGCAAATCAAAGGTCTATAGCAGAAAATTGAAGCAAATATATTAGTTATGCAATTCAAATTGATGGAAAAATAATAATTTACACAAGAGGCTACTATGTCTACATGATAATTATTTGTGTACACAAGGAATGATGTGAATGGAAATCTGCCATACTTTTTTATATGTTATTTTAGGGTTTGGTGAGTTTATTTATACATAATTTGGTTTTGATCTGTAAATTGGTATTGAGGTTGAGTATTGTATTCAATATTTTTTTTTTGCTGATGGAGATGTTTGTGAGATTGAGCATGCAAGTTGATTGACATGTGTATGTAAATTTATACTGTTATTTGTTTTTATTGATGATGAGACTCTCTTGTTGCTGAGGTTTTATATTTCAGAGCTGAGTCTTGTTGTGCATATTGTCTTGGTAATCTAGTTTTAAAATTAATGAAATTTAGGTCCGCATAGAGCTATGGAGCAGTGCTTTCTGGTAAGTGGGTGCTTGCTAAGTTGGAGCAGTGATTTTGTGCTAATGGGAGCTAGTAACAATGTTGCATAAGTGGTCTCTTTGGCCCAGTGGGAGATGGAATAGTTGGCAGTCACCAACTCACTGTATTTTTTGGATCGATTCTCATAGCTTGTGGTGGAAGGTAACTATTGTTTGAGGTCAAATCTCCTAGTTGGTGGTAGCAAACAATCTATGTAAAAGACAATACTTTCTTGACATAATAGAAGATTCAGAGAAGCACAACAGTAACAAAGGTGGTTTTCTCCTAAAAGGGCTTCCACCAGATATCCTTGTGTCTCATGTGTGTGATTATTGTGTTTTGCATTGTTGCTCTTGTGATTTTTATGTTAGTGGAAAAACCTGTGAACAATTTATGAAACCAACGTTTTAGACTAGCTAGGTGAGTCCATCATCAGGGCAATGAGATTTGTATTTTGAGAAGAGAGAGCGTGAAATTATGGAGCCATTAATAGTTATTTTGAAAAATATTTGATATCTCTTTTCTTTTTTTTTATTAATGTCGGCTTAATTGATTCATAATTATTAATTCTTTTAGAAATATATATATATATATATATAATATATATATATATATATATATATATATAATATTATATATTTATGATAGAATATATATATATATATTAATATTATTATAATTTTTTTATTTTTTAAGTGATAGGTTTAATGATTGATTATTTAAATGTATTATTTTAAACCAAATTAATACATTTAAAAAAATCAATCATTAACCTGTCACTTAAAAAAAAAAATTAAATTATAATAAGAATAATATTAATGTTAAATAAATGTATAAATTAATAATTAAATAATATATTATATATATATATATATAATATATATATATATATATATATATAATATATATATATATATATATATAATATATATAGATATATATATTTCTAAAAGAATTAATAATTATGAATCAATTAAGCCGACATTAATAAATAAAAAAAGAGAGATATCAAATATTTTTCAAAATAACTATTAATTGCTCCATAATTTCGCGCTCTCTCTTCTCAAAATACAAATCTCATTGCCTTGATGATGGACTCACCTAGCTAGTCCAAAACGTTGGTTTCATAAATTGTTCATAGGTTTTTCCACTAACATCAAATTCTGCCAACCTGTATGGAACCTCTCTTTAGTGCTCTTATGATTGTTTTGGTTTCTGCTCCTATGATTCACATGTTATGATATGCTAATATTCAATGGGTTGCTAGTTAATTTATACATGAATCATTTGAAGAATAAAATTGGTAAAAATATATCACAAGGCACACTACTGATTCACCCCCCAGTAGTACTCAAGGTTTCTAAAAATAATAATACTCGTCTATTCATATTTAATTTTATTAATGATAGTCTCAATGGTTTACATTAGTAGAATATAGTTTACAATGCTTCCATGTTACAAGGAAGTATGTTTTGTTTTGTATGAGTTTTAAATTATGAATGGGCTTACTGTCCATAATTAATAAGGTGTTGTAGTGGCTACAACCACCCTCCAAAATTTTGCTTTAGCTTTATTTTGGAGACTCCCTACCAACCTTTCATAGCACCTTTTTTTTTTTTCATCAAGTACACAAGCTTCAGTGTTTTGCTTGCACAAAGGCAGCATGTCAATCATAGCTTGATGTATTCCCCTCACACGCTAATTACCCGGACTTGGTCCAGTTGTAGGTTGAGCATCTCCCCCAAGAAATTGCTCATTTCTGGAGGGAAACCAACCTTCCCTACAGAAATTGCGCAATCCTGTTTGGCAGCCTACTGGGCTCCAGAATTACCCAATTCTGCCAGTCAACACTCACAGTGAAAATTGCGCAATTTTCCCTAGTAGGGCTGCTCAACCCAGAATTTGCACAAATATGGACAGTAGTCAGTTTCTCTACCCAAAAATTGTGCAAATCTCTTGGGTACCCAACCTAGCTCCTAGCCAGAAATGCACATTTTCTCCCAGCAGTTGAGCAGCCTCTTACATGCGCAGTTGAGTTGATCGTTTCCCTTCGGGACCAGGCAAAATAGAATTTCATGCATGGGTTGCTTCTCCCGAGGTAGCATGCAAATGCATCCGTTGATTCATGGATCTGTTTTAGCAGTTGGAGGTTACATACAAGGATCACTTCAGAAACCTCCCACCAAGTGTCGCTTTCCCTAGATTTGTGGCATGCGCATCAAAACTTCCATGTTATCAAAACTCATCAACCAGACACTGAAGAGCTCATTCTTCACATCAACCTTGTAGATATGACATCCCACATCACTTCTAGGAGTTGTTGGCACATTTAGCTTAGCTTTTTTGGGGTAAGCCCAATTTCCATGCCTTGTGTTGCATTTCTATCGCTTTTTTTGTATTCGCTTGTGTGAGTGTTGTTTGCTTGATTTCTTTGAATGCTTACTATTTTTTACATGTATACTAGCTTGTCCTAGCATTGTTTCAGTTTTCATTGTTATCTCACTGTTGTCGCATGCATGAAATTGTTTTGCACGAACAGTCATTGCTCGCTTCACCCACATGCATGTTGATATCTTTACTAAATCTTTCATTCAATGTTTGCATGCATGATCAATCACCTCTACTTTCACTTTGTGTCGCCATGCATTCACTGTCATATTTGCTTTTTGTTGCCCGTTGGCGAGTCAGGCCAATCTTGGCCCATACTCTACCTTCACTGAGACAACATTGTGAAATCAGGGGAAGGAAGGCTCTATCTTCCTCTTGAGAAATTCGCATTTCTACCCAGGCACTGTCCTCAAGCACTGTTTTGCGCATTTTTTAGGGATAGTGACTGATGGTGCAGAAAAGTGTGCAATGCAGTCATTGAGCCTGCAGCCATTCCCAGCTGAGATTGCGCATTCGACAATTCCAACAGTTAGCAGCCAGACTAGACTGTGCATTGCATAGTTCCAGCAGTTGGTCAGTCTCCAAGTAGCCCACACTATGCCTTGAGCATTCTTGGTAGTTAGTCTCCCGACCTCCCGACCGAAATTGTGCAACCTTCATGATCAGTCACATAGGTATGTTGCAAGTCGTTCTCAAGTTCATTTTGGTTTTCCACTGACAAATTTCTTTCCATGAGTTTTTCCATGTCTCCAGGTATTGTAGGTGTTCATCCGCCTCTCAGCAGTACAGGTAAAATGGTTTCAAGAGAGTAGAGTTGGAGACACCGTTCAGAGCACATTTGGGTATACGGTCAATCAAGTGTCTATGAACTTGCCTACCCACGAATACATCAAGTTGTTCGTATATGAGGGCATCAATATATGATGGAAGAAACATCACAACAAGTAGCATCATGAATAGCAGCTGAAGGTAGCATACTGAATGCAATGAATGTAAGAGGAAGGTTGTTGACGACACAGAGGCAGAACAAAGTTGCGAGCTCAAGCAGATCCACTGATGATGAAAGCAACTTTGGAGACTCAGGCTATGAGGTGGCGGCATGACATGAAGATCGCGTGAAGATAGAGAATGGAACAAAGAAGGAGTTACATGTGCTGAAGCAGTAACTCAAGGAAGAACATAAAGCTACATAGACAGATGAATGAGTTGCAGCAAGAACAGGAACAACAGTGGGCACAACATGCACTCATGGATGAAACTATGCCCGTACAAGTTAAAGATACATCCCAATAGTTGGCACGGAGCAGACATGGTGAGAAGTGTTGTTGATCAAAGCCAAGGGAAACAATAGCATGCATGTCAGTGCACACACGCATGTGATCGAAACCATTCAGCACACTCACCAAGGCGAAGACAAGAAGCAAGTGCAACTGCAGATGAACATGTACTTCAGCAAGTTGATTCACAACACCAGCAACACACACTTGAAGATCAACACGGGCATTATGCATCAATGTGTTGTTGCTTTAGCCACACCCAAGAAGACCATGCACATGTTAGCAGACGAGTTGGATGAAGGAGTTGAACCAATGCACTGGTTGCAATGGAGGCAAGAGTTCACTTTAGCAATATGTCACCATGGGGTGCATGCACACCATCACAGACGACCAAGCTTGGCATCATCTCACCACCTTCGCCATCACAAGCATGTCAAAGATTTGGTCTCATCATAATGGACCGAGTGTGAATGATGCCTTGCATGGCTTGCTCAAGCCATGTTGTCTCACATGAGTACATGTGCATTGTAATGTAACATCATGTCAAGTGTAATTCAAGTGTTGATAGTTGGATGTCACAGTCATAGAGTAGATGAAGAGTTATGAGGGTAAATGAACTGTTACAAAGCGGAATGTCAAAGGTCACACAACCCTTTGCTATAAATAGAACCTCATAACTCATTGTAAATTCTTTTGGTCAGACAATCTTCGATAGGACTATCTTAGAGAAATCTTGGACAATATTGTAACGAGCCTTGGCTTCTCCAATGCGCAGAGCTAGTATATCTCTTTGGAGGAGCAGGAGGTTGTGGTTGTAATGTTCCACTATTGGAACTAGTGGGTGTACATGGATGTATTGTATGAATAGAACTTACACTTCTTAATAAAACAAAGACAACATGTTTTCATGCATATGTTGTTACTCTAGTTGGACTGTTTTGGTTGTTGTAGCAATGTATGTTGTTTAACTTACGTATTTGTGTATGAACTATTTTGTATGCAATTGTATGAATCTTGTTGCAGATGTGTTGTTGGTTTAACCATCACTTCAGATTGCCAACTAACTTGATTTCCAGCTTGTGATTCATATTTTCTCGTGTGTTCCCTTCTCATCTGAGTGAATGAGGACCAACCCACTGATGGAGTTGGTGTTGCACAACTAACATGCATTGTCATTCATGAAGAGTATGAGCGCAAGCTTGAGCATCAACACTCGATGAAAAATGATTACCTTCTGTCTGAGCCCCCTCCATTCTTTCCTAACATCTTTTGTGAACCTACCATCCATGATTTCGCATGTGTGTCTTCATCCACATATGCACCCATTGTTGATCACTCGCAGGACTCACCAGATGTTATCCATCATTCGACAATGGAGAGGATAACTTATTCATTAAAAATCCACTTGTTCCTTCATCTTTCTTTTCTGAAAACAAAGAGGATGAGTTTGTTCACTTTTCATTGACCCCTCTATTTGACTCATCTAATCATGAGGATGTTGATGAAATCATTGATTTTTTTTATTATGGCAATCGTGATCCATTCATTCCCATATTTGATCACGATCATGGCTCTATCACAGTTGATCTTTCGAAGCCATTGGTTTATGATGATCTATCTGATGATGAAGTTGAAACACCCAAGCCTATTGAGGCACTTCAACCCGAGCTGATGATTATGTTAGGCCCTCACTCTCTTGGGGTTATTCTCACTTCCAATCATGAAACTGTTCAATCACTCAAGGCTCCTCATTACTCATATGTATGCATTGAAGATCAATCTTACACACAGATTATACTTCCTCCACTCGAACTACATGATCCCATCGCTCATGCATTGGAGAAATCTTACATTGCAAGCACTCGTTCAAGACGCAAGTTATCTTTGTTTCTTTTGTTTTCTTGCATGTCACAGTCAAGAGTGTGCCTATGCTTCAGATTTGTGCTCAGTCTCACACAACACCATGATAAGTCCATGGACTACTCGTCATGTGCTTGCACTCACTTATGTCTTGTGGACACTTTGAAAAATGAAGTGTGGTTGTCTTCATTGTTATATCTTTCTTACTTGCTGGTTTGCACAACTAGGTTGCTCACGGACCAAGCCTTCACCAACATGGGCCAACCAATGCACCGATGGTTTCATTGGAAATGTCACTTCATGTAATCAGGCCCATGCACCGTTAGTGTAGGAGTAGGATTGGTGTTTGCTTTCAGCCAGTTTGCTTACTCGCTTTGTTTGTTTGTTTGTCTGCTTTCTTGTTTGCTTACTTGCTTTGCTTTTTCTTTTGCTTTTGATCTTGCTTTGCTTTGTTGTTTGTTAGTTCACTTGTTTCGTTCATATAGTTCGTTTGTTTCATTTGTAGGTTAGTTTCGCATGAAACCATGTATGACTCTTGAAATGAGCTGGGTGAAGTACAAGAGGGCTTGTACAGCTATCATTACTTGGTTATTTGTCATCTTGCCTCTGTATGAAGAACTTGTTACTTTTAGTCTGTGATACGTCGAAGGAAAATGTGTATTGTTCGAAGTGAACTTTGGTGAAAATACAACGCTTTCACGCTAACTAGTGTCACCTTCTCTAGTCGGTTGTTTTTTGTTTAACCCTTGTTAGCTCAGTCAGGTAGAGTCAGAGATATAAAAAACTACTTCTATGCTAGAACAACCTCTTATGATCTCAATAAGTCTGGATCCCTCTTCCACCTCTAAAATGAATAAGTGTTATGCACAATTAAAAAATGAAAAATGAAAAAAATGAAAAGTTAAAAAATTCAAAATGAAAATGAATAAGGTGAAAGAAGAGAAAGGCTTCCTGTGTAGGGAGGTGATGCAAGTAACTCTTCCGGGTTATTGACCAGGCGCACTAGAAGCAGAGCCATGCTTGTGTTCTTGTGTGACTCCACCGGGATACTGACCAGGTTCGTTGGCAACGGAGCCATGCTTATGTTCCTATGTGACTCCATCGGGGTAATGTCTAGGCCTGCTGGTAGCGAAGCAACATCAGAGATGAAACTAAAGCCCTGACGACTATATTGCTTGTGCACCAATATACCCTTCAACCCTAATTGAAACAATTTTGTTTCTTGGAATGTGTGTCAATCGACCAAGAGCTTGGGCAGATGCTACATCTTACAATCAATCTAGTGTGAAACCAAGATGACCTAATAACTGAACAATACTTTCAGAGATGTTAGAATTTCTTTTGACGAACAAGTTACATTCATAGAGCTGGAGTTCTATCAGTGCATCACGAACTATTGTAGTGGCTACAACCACCCTCCAAAATTTTTCCTTAGCTTCGTTTTGGAGCCTCCCTACAAAACTTTCACAGCTCCTTATCTTACTTGGTCATGTACACAAGCTTCAGTGTTTTGCTTTCACAAAGGCAGTCTGTCGATAATAGCTTGATGCATTCCCCTCAACGGTTACTCACCCGGACTTGGTCCAGCAATAGGCTAAGTAGCTCCCCCAAGAAACTGTGCATTTCTGGAGGGAAACCAATCTTCCTCTAGAAATTGTACAATCCTGTTTGGCAACTTGCTGGGCTCCAGAATTGTACAATTCTGCCAGTCAACACTCACAGTGAAATTGCACAATTTTCCCCAGCAGGGTTGCTCAGCCCAGAATTTGTGCAAATCTGGGCAGTAGTCAGCTTATCTGCCCAAAAATTGCACAAATCTCCTAGGCATCCAGCCCAGCTCCCAGCCAGAAATGTGCATTTTATCCTAGTAGTTGAGCAGCCTATTGTATGTGCAGCTGAGTTGACTGTTTCCCTCCAGGACCGAGCAAAATAGACTTGCATGGATGGGCTACTTCTCCCAAGGGAACATGCAAAGGCATCCCTTGATTTAGGGATCTACTTTTAGCAGTTGGAGGTTACATGCAAGGATCACTTTAGAAACCTCCCACCAAGTGTCGCTTTCCCTAGATTTGTGGCATGCGTGTCAAAACTTCGATGTTATCAAAACTCATCAACCGGATGCTGCAAAACTCATTCATCACATCAACCTTGTAGCTCTGACATCCCACATCACTTCTAGGAGTTGTCGGCACATTCAGATCAGCTATTTTGGGGTAAGCCCACTTTCCATGCATTGTGTTGCATTTCTGTCACTTTTTGTGTATTCGCTTGTGTGAGTGTTGTTTGCTCGATTTATTTGAACACTTGTTGTCGTTTACATGTGTAGTAGATTGTCCTAGCACTATTTTAGTTTTTTTTGCTATCTCACTATTGTCACATGCATGAAACTATTTTACATGAATGATCACCGATTCGGCGACTCGCTTCACCCACATACATGTTGATCTGTTTACTGAATATTTCATTCAATGTTTGCATGTACAATCAATCACTATTGCTTTCACTTAGTGTCGCCATGAATTCATTGTCATATTTTCATTCAGTTGCCTGTCGGCGAGTCTAACCAACCTTGGCCCAAACTCTACCTTCACTGAGATAACATTGCTCAATTCGGGGAAGGAAGGGTTTGTCTTCCTCTCCAGAAATGCACATTTCTACCCAAGCACTATCCTCCAGGAATTTTTGCACATTTCTGAGGGACAATGACTGTTGGCCCAAAAAATTGCACAATGTAGTCACTGAGCCTACAGCCATTACCAGCTGAGATTGCGCATTTCACAATTCCAATAGTTAGCATCTAGATTGGACTATGCATTGCGCAATTCCAGTAGTTAGTCAGTCTCCCAGTAGTCTAGATTCTGCCTTGCGTGGTCTTGGCAGTCAGTCTCCCGACCTCTCGGCTAAAATTGCGCAACCTTCATGATTAGTCACGCAGGTATGTTGCAAGTCAGCTCTCAAGTTCATTTTGGTTTTCCACTTATAGATTGCTTGCCATGAGTGTTGCCATGTCTCTAGGTATTGAAGGTGTTCATATACCTCTCAACAGTGCAGGTACAATGGTTTCAAGAGAGAAGAGTTGAAGACTTGTTCAAATCACACTTGGGTATGTAGTCGATCAAGTGTCTATGAACTTGCCTACCCACGAAGACATCAAGTTGTTCGTAGATGAGGGCATCAAGATATGATGGCAATAGCATCACAGTGAGCAACATCATGAACAACAGCTGAAGACGGCATACCGAATGCAATGAATGCAAGAGGAAGGTTGTTGACAACATAGAGGCGGAACAAAGTTGCGAGCTCAAGCAGATCCACTAATGATGAAAGCAACTTTGGAGACTTGGGCTATGAGTTGGCAGCATGCCATGAAGATCACGCAAAGATAGAGAATGGAACAAAGAAGAAGTTGCATGTGTTGAAGAAGCAACTCAAGGAAGAACACAAAGATGCATAGACAGATGAATGAGTTGCAGTAAGAACATTAACAACAGTGGGTGCAACATGCACTCACGAATGAAACTACGCCTGTACAAATTAAAGATCCATTCCAGCAGTTGGCAAGGAGCAGACATGGTGAGAAGTGTTGTTGACCGCATGCAAGGGATTCAGTAGCATGCATGTCAGTGTGGGCACGCATGCGATCCAACCCATTCAGCGCACTCACCAAGGCAAAGACAAGAAGCAAGTCAAACTAAAGATGAACATGTACTTCGGAAAGATGATGTGCATGACCACCACCACACACTTGAATATTAGCACTGAAACTATCAATCAATGTGTTGTCGTTTCAGCCTTACCAAATAAGACCATGCATATGTTAGCGGATGAGTTGGATGAAGGTGCTGAACCAATGCACTGGTTGCAACTGAGGGAAGAGTTCGCTTCAGCAAGATGTCACCATGGGGTGCATGCGCACCATCACGGATGACCAAGCTTGGCATCAGCTCACCACCTTCGCTATCACAAGCATGTCAAAGAGTTGGTCTCATCACAATGGACCGAGTGTCAATGATGTCTTGCATGGCTTGCTCAATCCATGTTTTCTCACATGAGTACATGTGCATTGTAATGTAACGTCATGTCAAGTGTAAGTCAAGTTTCGATAGTTGGATGTAACAGTCATAGAGTAGATGAAGAGTCATGAGGGTAAATGAAATGTCACAAAGGAGAATGTCAAGGGTCACCCCACCCTTTGCTATAAATAGAACCTCATAACTCATTATAAAGGCTTTTGGTCAGCCAAGCTTCGATAAGACTATCTTAGAGAAAGCTTGGATAGTATTATAACGAGCCTTGGCTTCTCCAATGTGTAGAGCTAGTATATCTATTTGGAGGAGCAGTCAGTTGTGGCTATAACATTCCACTATTGGAACTAGCAGGTGTACATGGATGTATTATATGACTGGAACTTACACTTCTTAATAAAATAGAGCCAGCACATTTTCATGCATATGTTGTTATTGTAGTTGGACTATTCTGGCTGTTGTAGCAATGTATGTTGTGTGACTTATGTATTTTGTATGCAATTATATGAATATTGTTGCATATGGACTATTGGTTTAACTATCACTTTGGATTTCCAGCTAACTTGCTTTCTAGCTTGTGATGCATCTTCGCTCGTTTGTTCCTTTCCCATTCGAGTACTATTACAAGTTTCCAAGGGGTGCACTCATCTCAACCCACATGTGTTAGAACATCTCATGCACCTTCCTTGACTCACTGTAGTTGTCACGCCCTTTATACCAACATAGTTATCTTACATACCTCTGTGTGAAATCACGATCAAGGCATTACCATACGACCCACTACTGGGACTCCTACACCAAACGGTCTGAGGTCTAATTGGGACTTCTTACCGGGGAGATCCCCTTGACATGTTGGCAAGTCCAACACCATCAACATAAGGATACAAAAAGGTTAGGAAGAATTAACTAAATAAACGAGTGGGTTTTATGGTCAAATGTAATACATACCCATTATAATGCATATATGTTATGTTTTTATAAATAAAATCTTTGTTGGGGATTGCATTATTTTTTTCCTTTGATTAAAACCACATATATAATATTTCTCACTTGCATCTTATAATCTTCTTCATTGCATGAGTGTTAGGCTCCACATCCATAAGGATGAGAAACAAGATCACATTTACACATTCATATAGTTAATTGAGACACATTTTGGAATCTAGAGTACCCCAAACAATGGACTCAACTTCATGCATAGGCCCTTATGTGAAAAAATGACTTTGTGAATGACCACACAAATTTGGTAGAACATATGAGATAGTAAGTAAATATATGAAGATAAGATTCAACATGTCATCCATCACACTGGAATTTTAATTCAAAGAACATCCCTTTTGTATATCATTGCTAATTTTTGCATCTACTTTCTATGATGATATGAAAATAAGATAAAATGAAATTGATTCATATTCTAACATTGTCAATAAATGTACAATAAAGCACACAAATTTTATGTTTAAGAAGTTCACTTACATCTAAAGGAATGCACTACTCAATTTTCATATGTTTACAAAATAGGTGTGATAATATAACTTGAGTGTTAACATAACTTGAGAAAAAAATGTAAATAGGAAATTGTTGGCTTGATGGGCCCTAACCCAGGTTCAATGTTAGTCAGCCAAGCAAATCCCTACACTACTATCCCTTTCGGCATCATTCTGTAGAGCGTAGAGCAAAGTCTCACCCGAAGCAGTATGGGGGATGCAGGAACCAAGTTTCCGCACCCTGAGATGGTTGTGATGTCGGTTTTATACCTTCAACTATGTCCTTGTGCAGATCGATAAACCTTTTAAGGCTCATCGATATACTTCTTGTATTCGTCCTCTGAACCTCTGCGAAGGCATACAATCGTTCTTCGTGCAACCTTAACAGGTGAGTTAGGCACTTACGTGCCTCTGTAACTACTATACTTTATAATTACCTGAATTATTTTAAGTATTGAACCACTTTAACATGCATTATGATTATCTTCACTAAACATATGTCTTTACTTGAGTTCATATAAAAAAGGGAAACATATAGATTCACGCAACAGAATGGCATTAAAACATAAACCCAGTGCTCAACATAACATAATCGCATACAATTAACAGAAGTAAAATACACTAGAATTTCAGAATACTTCTCTTTATTAATGATCCAAACCTTTAGTACAAATTCTAATTACCCTATGCACACAGTTGCAAGCATTTGTGCACTCAACTGTGAACTTATACCCTAGGCCTCTGCGCACTCAGCTGCAGAGCCTCTTTCCTATACTGAGACTCTCGCTCTTATATCTTCACAGACCCATTTACATCAATGACTCAAAATTACTTAGCTACTACTACTACTACTACTACTAAGAGACTCTTCTAATACTTATTTTTATACAATCCCATGGTCCACGGACCATGGGTATATCTCTAAAGCCGACATGACTTACACAAAGGAAGGGTGGAAAACCCTTGGTGACTCTTTACATCTTCGCACTCCACGGCCCCAAAATGCAGAGACTTTACATTATTTTATACAAAATTTGGGCTTTTAACCCCAAAACTTGGGCTTTTGACCCCAAAAATGACTCTAGGGGAACCCATTCCCAACAGGCCCCCAACACAAACATGGTGGCTCACCCTCGAGTCACTCTGCTGGTGTGGATACCTTTTCGCGAATACCTCCCAATTCCACTTGGACAACTGTGAGTTGGGCGATGCACTATGTTGTCGCTTGCTTCATCTGCTCCACCACCTTCTTCGTCGTTGGCCCTGCGTTATCTGCCTGTGCCTTCTGTTGTGTTCCCTGCATACTAGCCAGTTGTCCTTCAATGGTGAGCATGAGCACATATGCTTTGTCTAGCTAAGGCTTAAAGTGAGCCTTCAGTACTGCATCCTTGTGTTGTGCTGTGTCCACCTGCTCTTTCAGTGCCTTTGCTTCTTGTAGCTTCACTAGCCTTTGGGTAATGGTGATGGTGCGTGTCATCACTTTAACCTTGTCATATCACAGCTACAGCTCTCGCGCCTTTGTTTCCAGCATCTACACATTGGGATCCTCTTGCAGGGTGGTGACTACTTCAAGCGACTGCTTGAATAGCGAAGTGCAATCCTTTAATACACTATCTACTGCTGCAATGACGTCATTAATAGCTTCCTTATGCTGCTCTCTAAATTCTGGAGGAGTTGAAGTCTAGGCCTTCAACTGCAGTTCTACAATATTAAGGTTCAGCTCAAACTGAACCTTCACCAACTATGTTATTGTTTTACGCACTTTGGCAATGAGCTTTCGAATCTGCACATCCACTGGCTCATCTTCAGGAATGTCCAGCTCTGGGACAGACTTGCATGCCTCAGCCACTACCTTGGCTGTGTGCTCATTCTTGTCCATGATGGCCTTAACAAGATCAATAGCAAAAAAAATTTGCACAGCGTTCTAAGCATTGTTCACATTCTGCACATTGATAACATGTAGTGTGCGTTGTTCGTGGGCCTAAAGTTCCGTGATCACACCATCCTACAAAGTGTGAAGAGCTTCACTTGGAAGCGCGGCCAAATTGAGTCCAACCCCCTTGATGGCGCTAACAGTGGGCTTGTGAGGTTCTTTTCTATAGTCAGCGTGCCATCCGGCAACATTATTTCCTGGGGATCCAGTGTGCACACCATGCTTGCTACTTCTAAGGTGCCAGGGACCAAACTAGTTGACATCACGCAGCTCCATCCCACACTTGTTTGTACCTGCGATGCTTGGATCTGCAGCTTGCGCAGACTCATCTGAATGGCCCTCAAAGCCTATTTTTGCTGCTTCTCTAACTGTTGTAGTAGTTTCGCGATCGCATCCCTCACCACATCATTGATGTCATTCAAATCACCTTCTATCAAGGTGATTGGGTTGAGGGAGGTTTTTCTGGTCTTGGACTTCTTCCCAACCCTACTTTCTCATGCTCTCTGCCGCACTTGGCTAGGAATGGAGTAGTTTCTAGGTCCACTCCTCCCTGCTCTAATTGTTGTTCTTCCACCTCTGTCTCCAAGGAAGGCGACTTCTGACTCCTGTCAGAGCCATGATCCTCCTCTTCTTCCTGTCCTCCTATCTATTTTGTGGCAGCGCGCTCTGCCTTGGCTTTGTCTTGAACCTCCTTCTTCCTTTTCTCAGCCAACTGTTCCATCTTCAGCCTAGCCTCTTCCTTCTTTCACTTCGCTGCAGACTTGCTGGACCTGATTGTCAAGTTCGAAGTAGTGCGCCAATCTGCCGGCCAATAGTCGAGAACCACTATGATCACATCGTCTATGGCCAGGTATGAAATGTCATGCCATTTTTATTCAGGGTCTTTCCGCACACACATGGAGACATGGTGGAAGTCCACCTTGAACTCCACATACTTTGTCAGCTGATAAAAAATTGTAAGTGATAACCACGACTTGTGGTTGATGGCCATGTGGATACTCATCTCCATCAAGATCCAAAAGATCTTGTTGTCCTTGACCCTTTGGGGGTCGTTCATAGCTCAGAGCGAAGCAAACTTTGTGGCTTCCAGTAAATCATGCATGACCGGAGGAAACTGGTTGTCCTCCAGCAACTCCCATGCAACTAGAACTATGGACAGCAGCAGCCATGCATAGTGGAACATTTTGCTTTGATCCTATGCCTCTCTGCAGTTCGTGAGGAACTCGCTACAGATGTAGCACGCCCAGTTGAACTATATGCCCTCCATGCACTAGGCCTCTAATGATACTACTGGTGACGAAACTTCATCTGCACGACACTTCCACATAATCTTCCCTGCCAAGATCTGAGTGGCTACATTGATTGCGAGGTCGGTTATGCTAGTGATGGCATAGCCACGCGGCTTCTTTGCGAGCTTAAATTTATCCTTCATTTCTTCAACGAGGTCATGCTCACATGTCTTTCCACCAAATGCCATGGCCGGATTTTCCCCTGAGTGTGACAACCGGGTGATCCTATGGATCAACATGTCAATGATGGGTATTGGCTCTTCTAGCAACAGGCACCCATCGTGCACCAAGCACAATAGTTGCTTGATCATTATCATGGTTATGGGTGCATGGTTGTAATGTGGCATCCATAGTAGGTTTAACAATCCTGCCTTGTCGATCCCTTTTAGCCACTTCCTTGGCTCGAGGACAGTCACACCTGATTTTTTGTAGAAGACGTGATGCATAAGTTTATCTGTCACTAAGTGGGGGAAGCGCTCCATATTAGCCAAATCCCAATCCTCCAATTTTAAATAGGGGACACGCCCTAGGCGCAATCCTTCAAGCACAATTTTGTCTGATAGTAAGGGTGTATGCAACATGACCTTACTTTCATCAATGTCCTTCAGAACCTTTGTCTTACCTCTGCATGGAGGAATGTACTCGCGCTGTTTAGAGATAGGGTCCCCCCACGTCAATGTCCTCTGCCCCCATGTCAATATCTTCCTCACCCATATGGATTTATTCAACATCTTCTTCAAGCTTTAGGTCAACGACCTTGCCCTTCTCCTGTGCGGTGGGCTTTTCCTTCTGTGGGTGTTCCTGGGTGATGCGTGCACCAGCGATGTCACTACCTGCTTACCTTTCTTAGTTTTCGGACCCTCCTTGGTCGGGGTAGGCCTCGGCCTAGGCAACTTTGGCAATTTAGGCACTTCTGCCGGTACTTCAGCACTCGCAACATCCGGGGCAGCTCCCTCTATTGCCATTTCTACCTCTAGGGTAGTTCCCTTAGGTTCCATTGTTTCTCCACCACTTGTGGTCTCTGCGGGACCTAGTCATAGTATAATTTCACGGATTATATTGTGGTCAGACTCTGGAAATCAATCAAATATTGGGCAGTCAAGGAATTCTTTGAAGAATGCGCGTTTCATGCACAGCAGACAACACACCTCAAAAATTTTGAACATGCAAAGTTTTTCCCGTTGTGCAGCCATCTGTAATTTATAGGCATTTTCAAATTCAAATTTGACTGTTCCCCCCAAAATTTGATCATAAATGCTAGATTGGTGGCAAATATTCAAAGATCTTGCCCTTAAATTTTGACTTAAATGTCGCCCCTACTCCATTTAGTCATTTTTTCACCATCAAATCATGAATAGTGACTATAACAGTCACTTTCTAGTTGCCCTACGTGGTTTTTTCTTCAATAGCATGGCTCCCCGTGTGCTTCTACTAACACTGTGACACTCCTTTGTTCCGCGTAGTTCCCCAATAATGCAGCTCCCCAACCTGAGCAGTGTAGTTTATAGTCCCACTCCTCCTTTCATCTACTTGGAGTGCTAAGACTATGCTTCCCTCATGTAGTCATCTAGCCGGATCACCAGTGAATGGCTTAAATCAGCTACCATTCACGTTCCTTGGGAAGGATTTTCCATTCAACTTTACTAACTAAACTACTCCACCATCTGTAATTTCCTTGATGACATATGGCCCCAACCAATGCATCCTAAATTTTCCTAGGAATTTATCAAACTTGTTGTCATATAACAAAACTAAATCATTTACCATGAAGGTGCGCAGTTTGATGTGTCGATCGTGCCATGCCTTTTCGCGTTCCTTTTAAAATTGTTGATGGAATCCAGCTAGAAACCTATCCTCTTCAAGCTCTGTTTTCTGTGCGAGCCTCTCTTCTAGGGTTCTGTGATCCACCATTCTTGTGAATGCTGCTATGCATAGACTAGGTACAATGTACTCAATCGGCATCATAGCTTCTATGTCATAAACCAGCTTAAAAGGAGTTTGTTCAGTCAACTTCTTGCAAGTCGTTCTATAAGCCCATAACACCGCTGGTACGTGCACATCCAGTCATTTCTCTGAGCATTCCAAACCTTTGTCAATGTGCTCTCCAATATTTTATTGAACACTTCCACTGTCCCATTAGCCTACGAATGATAAGGCATATTCTTCTAATGGTACACCTGAAATTCCTTCTTTAGTGCGCTAGTTGTCTCATTAAGAAAATGTGTACTGTGATCGCTCATCAAAATATTCGGGCACCCAAACCTCGTCAGTACATACTCAAAAATAAACTTTGTTGTTTCTTCACCTATACAGTCCTTCACAAGTTGTGCCTCTGCACATCTAGTTAAATACTCAGTCGCGGTGATGATGTACCGCGCACTTGTCTTCTTTCCTGGAGGCTGAATCAGTCTTACAAAGTCAATCACCCATTTCTCGAGTGGTTGTAATGTCACCTATGGATTTAGAGGTAGCTCATCCCTTCACAATGGCCTACCAGTCCTTTGACATCCATCGCATGCCCTACAATATGCTTTCGAATCCTTATGCAGGGTGGGCCACCACAACCCTATGCGTAGAATCTTCTGTGTTGTTTCTTTTCCTACATAATGTCCTCCCGCGGCTCCCCCATGAGCCTCAGTGAGGATGCTGCTTCATTCAAGCTTTGGTACATAAAATCACAGTATTTCATCCGATCCCATTTTGTATAAGTGCCCTGCAATGATAGAAAAGTCTGTTGCGTGCACCACCAATTCCTTCTTCTGCTGGCTTGTATATCCTTTTGGAGTTGCTCCCATCGTCACGAAGTGTATTATATCTTCAAAGTGACTGCCTGCGATGCGTACTGCAAAGAGCTGCGTGTCAGGTATTCCTTCCTCTAAATTAGTAGGCTCTTTCCCATTGTCAATGCACAACATATGATCAGTTCTCACATTCAATTATCCTAGTTTAACAATGACTTCAAAGTCATACTCTTGGAACAACAACAACCACCTACATATATTTCCCCCCAACACAGACTTGTTGACCAGGTATTTCAATTCAGAATGGTTCGTATACATCTTAAAATGTCCACCCAACAAATAATGCCTGAACTTCTGGAGCACGTACACCATAGCTAGTCCTTCGCGTTCTGTTGTGGAATAATTCTGCTCAGCTTTGGACAACTTCCTACTTGTGAATGCTATAGGATGATCCAAGTCCCCCTCACCAATGTGTGCCAGTACTGCTCCCAATGCAATACATTATGCTTCCACATGTACATGAAATTTCTTCTTCCAATCCGGGAAGACTAGGATCGGTGTGCTGACCATTTTCTCCTTTAGCACATCCAAGCTCTTTTAACATTCTTCATTCCAAAAAAATGTAATATCCTTCTTCAATAGTTTTTTCGTCGGCACGGTGATCTGGGCATAATTATTGATGAATTTCCTATAGTATCTGGTATGCCCCAGCATTGCGCGCAACTATTTCACACTCCTTGGCACCTCCAAATTGATTATAATCGTGATCTTCGTGGGGTCTACCATCAATCCTTTTCTGCATACAACATGACCTAGCAAGATCCCAAAAGGTACACAAAACAAACATTTCTTCAGATTGAGCACGGTCTGGTACCTCCGGCATGTATCTAGCATCAAACACAGTCTTGCCACATGGCGCTTTACGAATCCAAAGATTTTACAATCATCAAAGTATACCCCAGAAAGTTATGGATGAAGTCGTTGAACACCGTGATGACTACGTGCGAGAAGATCGTCGATGCTTTCTTCAACCCAAAAGGCATTATAGTGTACTGAAAGCATCCCCATTCAGTCGCGAAGGTCATCTTACTTTTATCTTCAGGCATGATTTTGATCTAATGGTACTCAGAGAACCCATCAGTGAATGAATATGCTTCCTAGCCTCCTACATTATCTAGTACCTCATCAATAAATGGAGTTGGGAAAGGATCATGCACACAATCGTCATTCAAGTTTTTGAGATCTATACATTTCCTTATTTCATCCTTCTGCTTCTTTTCCTGGACTACCATTAGGATTACCCAATTGGATTCATCCACTGGTTCAGTAATGCTTGCCACGAGCATCTTATCTAGCTATAAGCAGACCTTCTCTTTATACTTCAGATTGAGGTGGTAAGGCATTTGCTTGACTAGCTTCGCGTCTGGTTTTAAATTAATCTTGATAATGCCCAAATCCCCTATTATCCCTTTTAGGTCTAAAAACTTTGTAGGGAACAAGTCTTGGTATTCGCAGAGCAATTCAGCGACCTTATTTAGCATTGCGTCATCCCAGCAGTCTCCAATATTTGAAAATTTCAGCTTTGCTTTCGTGCCAATGTTTAATTGTCTAGTTTTGAGCAATGAGGTTATGTCAGGATTCTCTATTTGAGGTCTTTCAACTTCGCGGTGACCTTCAGTCTCCAGAATATTAATCCTTCTTGGATCTTCATATTCTTCTTCAACAGTCACGTTGTAGCATTCCAGTGCGTGGCTCAACTGCGTACCCAATCAAGTTGAATCAGATCTAAAGGATCCTCTGGTATCCTGAAGATCACTGCTTTGACCTCTTGTAGTGCTTCATCAATACAGTCAAATCCATCATCAAAGTTGAACATCATTATGAACCCTTGGCACAAAATATCCCATTCTTCAGTACCATGGCAAAGCTCCATCTCCAAGTACCAATTCATCGGTATCACATCTAAAGTATGGCAGAATAGATGCACCCATTCTGGCTGAGCCTCCACTCCATAAAATTTAGTCCATTTGGCGAAGTGGTCACATTGCACTTTCAGCTGTCCAAAGCGTATTCTCATCATCCTCCTATATTCGCGCCAATCATCAAAACCAACCTTGTGTGTACCCCACCACCTTGTGGGTGTAGCGCAAAATGCCCAACCCAAGGCCTAGAAGTGATGATTCTCTGGCACTTCCCTTTAAAATGCATCCAAGAATGTATCCACATCAGTCAAACATTCATAAGAGGGCAGATTCCTTACCTCCAATGACACACATTGCAGTGATTTAGTCACCATATTATAGTGCAGCATAGACACTTCATGTAATCGATTCTACCAGTGCTCCAATTCTCCATCTGAATCTGATGTGCAAGAACTTTCACGGTCCCATGCAATATGTCCATATTCTATCGGATTCACCCAATCTTGATCTCATGCTGTTATCTTATATGTATGGTCCAAATGATCATCACTTTCATAATCGCGGACTGGTTCGGTATAGTGCGATCCTTCTTCAGGATCCATGGGTACTACTATGCGAAGCGATTTCTTTTCAAATGTCATCTTTCACTTCTTCAGGTTAATCACCCCATTCATGATAGTAGCCCAATCAATACCAAGGAGTGTAGGGTATGGGTTGCTATCATCTATAATTTCTATCACTTCAAAGTTAGCCAATGTGCTCGCGCCTTCAATATCCATGGTTACTCCCTGTAGTCGTCCCATGGGGATGATCTTCTGTTGATTTTCCATTCTTAACTGAATCGGAGACCACTGCAGTGCAGGTCTTCCCATCCATTCCCATGGTTTTTTAGGCAAAACATTTGCGTCTAACCCTAGATCCAAAATGATTTGATCCGTTTCATATTCTCCTATCTGCACGGTGAGTCTCATCTCTCGTCCTGCCCTTGCCTTATTCTTAACAATCTTTCTGACTAGGCGTGGTTCACCAGGAGCGTTTTCTTTTCCAGCACACCTATTTATCAGCTCCTGTAATCCATTTACAACCTTGTTATCATGTATCATTCATGCAGGTCTCTAAGAAGGTAGTAAGCATAGAAGGATCCATCTCTTCAGCGGGCTTATCCTGGCTTCCTAAGGTAGAGGCCTCAGCGAAGCTTTTCTTTACTTCCATAAATGTTTCACATGCGTGCTCTAGATCAAATTCAACCTCTTTTTCTGGAGCTTTGAGGACCCATGTATTCTCTTCAGGCTGCTTCCCCTTATCTTTGCCCATTGTAACTCTGCTTCGCAACATTATATTCATGTTTGTATCCTCTTCGCGAGGCTCAGCCCTCGTCATCTACATGTTCTGGGTCGGTTGCAGAGGTTGTGGCCCCTTCTCATGTATCCTTGCTAGCAGTACGGGGAAATCTTCAGTATCCTGGTCAAACTGAGTACAATATCGGCATGATAGATGTGTCAGGTTTGTGCATTATCATGCGTAGTGTCCTGGTCCTCCACAATTATAGAAAATTACCTATCCCCGACCTCTACCAGGTCCTCCTCTGCCTCGGACTCGTCCGTGCCCCTGAAAGCCTGTTCGCGCTACCCCAATGCCCTGATCAAGAGGTCATGTTTCTACCTGAACTCTATATGCATGTGTTCTTTCCATCATCAACTCGTAACTATGGCAATTGTGCTCATCATGACCCACCGATTGACAAAAGTTGCAGAAGAGATGTTGTGGTGTCTGTATAAGTATTTGTAGCAAATAGAAATTGTTAGTCACATGTTTTCCTGCTACCTGACAGATAGCACACCATAGCGAAGGCCCTATGCTTGGTCCTGATTTAGCTTCCAGCCTCAGAGGTAGTGGTCCTCCTACTACAACATAATTCGCGAAGACCAGACAATGGTATTTGTCATGCCCTTGTCCTTTGCATTTTAGGCACCAAACTTCTTCGTGCACCTCTAGCTAAACTATTCTATCATTCTTCAGACTCTGTAATTCTAAGAAAGGGTTCTACAACTGCGCATGAATCTGCTGAATCCCCAAATTCGGATCTTGCATTGGTGTTTCATGCAGTCTCATTGCAATCTCCAAGGCTTTTTCCTGGGTCCCAATCTTCTATTGTGATAGCGCGACCCTTAAGTGAGGCAGGAGCGAAGCCACAAACCATTTGTGGTGTTGCCCATCTGTCAAATTCATATTATCTTCACGGATTTTACGCTTCAATATCTGATCTAACTCCCAGGGTATCTCCCCCAGTTTCATCATGATTTCTTTGAACCCCACAATTGATTACGCTTCAGACTTAGGTCTACTGAATTCTTTATTCAATGCGGTTTGGATATCTGCTAATGTAGTTGTTGGGTTATCAGTACAGTACTTAATGTACCAAGTTAGCGCACGTTCCTGCAAAGAACTAACTAAGGTTTCCTTCTTCATTTGATCATCTATGATACCCTGAGATTCCCATACAACCTTCCCGATGAACCAGAATTGGTCCGGATCCTCATTCCCCAAACCTTTAAACACAAGCAGCTTTACTGAATTTTCCATGAAAAACTGTGGTGGAGGTGGCGATGGTGTGGGCGAGGGTGTCAGCGGTGGAGGTGAAGATGGAGGCGGTGTGGGTGTATGTGGTATTCACGGGAACCCCTGCCTTATCAACTGAATAGCGCTCTATGGAGAGGTCTATGATACTCCTTCATCGTCACCCAGAGGAGTTTCAATCAGCGAGCTATATTCAGGGCCCCTTCTCCCTCCGTTCCTGTAAGCCCTTCCACTTCACATAGCCCCAAACATCAAGGTAACTGCATAACCCACTTTTCACACAATATCATCTTAATCCAAGTATTTAAAGACCTCAAATACTTACCTTGTGGTCCTTTGAAGAAGCGTTGCTCTGCTTCACTATAACTGACCGAAGTATCAACCATGAACTCTGTTACAAACCCTCCTATGATATGATCAAGCCAGTGATCAACAACGCATGTGATATTATCTTCAGAGGATTCCAATATCTACACTAACTCCGGGGTCCAAACAATCAGACCGTCAAGCCTCCACCCTTCTGGTCCATCTGCTAACTTCGTGATCCACTCGTATAACTCAACTGGGAAGGAACATAAGAAGATTTTGTGTATCTCTGTGTACAGATATATGTCTAACCATTGTTATTTTGTCAATCGCAGATTCCTATTCTCTTGTGCCCCAAATTCGTGGATCTTTCTATCCAACCAGACTTCAATCTCTTTCTTAGTTGGATTCCAATGATGTGACATCACACATCTCTCATGCAGATACCGGTCCTAGCAACATAACCATTCGTTGGCTTGATGGGACCTAACCCAGGTTAAACATTAATCAGGCAAGCAAATCCCTACACTATTGGCCCTTTCAGCATCAGCGCGCAGAGCATGGACCGAAGTCTCACCCGAAGTAATATGGGGGGATGCATGAACCAAGTTTTCGCACCTTGAGATGGTTGTGATGTTGGTTTTATACCTTCAAATTTTTCCTTGCATAGATCAATAAGCCTTTTAGGGCTTGTTGATATATTTCTCGTATTCATCCTTTGAAGCTTCGCAAAGGTATATGATCATTCTTCGCACAACCCTAACAGGTGAGTTAGGCACTTACACACCTCTATAACTACTCTACTATATAATTACCCAAATTAACTTAAGCTTTGAACCAATTTAACATGCATTATGATTATATTCACGTAACATATGTCTTTACTTGTGTTCATATAGCAAAGGGAAACATATAGATTCACGCATCATAATGGCATTCAAACATAAACCCAGTGCTCAACATAACATAATCGCATACAATTAACAAAAGTAAAATACACGAGAATTTTAGAATGATTCTCTTTATTAATGATCCAAACCTTCAATATAGACTCTAACTTCCCTGTGCACACAACTACAGGGGTCTGCGCACTTAGCTGCAGACTTCTACCCTAAGCCTCTGCGCACTCAGTTGCAGAGCCTCTTTCCTATGCTAAGGCTCTCGCTCTTAGCTCTTCACATACCCATTTACATCAATGAATCAAACTAACTTAGCTACTACTACTACTACTACTAAGAGACTCTTCAAATACTTCATTTTATACAATCCCATGGTCCACGGACCACGGGTAGATCTGTAAAGCTGACATGACTCACAGACCATGGGTAGATCTCTAATGCCGACATGACTTACACAAAGGAAGGGTGGAAAACCCTTGTTGACTCTTTACATTTTCACACTTTGCGGCCACAAAATGCAGAGACTTTACATTATTTTATAGAAAATTTGGGTTTTTAACCCCAAAACTTGGGCTTTTGACCCCAAAAATGACTCTAGGGGAACCTGTTCCCAAAAAAAATATTGAAGAGAAATTTCTAAGTCATTGGAGAGTAATCTCCTACTTCTTAATAATTCTCAACCATGACAATTTATTTTTTTATAAGGAAAAATTTGAAGATAAATCTAAAGGATATTTCCCCACATTCACAAATGACATCCCTAATAAATCATCAATATAAACTAATATACTCAACTTAGAAGAATTTAACCAAATACGTACTACCTGAACTAAACCAAATACATGCTACATGAACTAGGAAAACACTCATAACAGAAGTAAATTCAACTAAACTCTTAAGCTAAATAACCATAATATTATTAAAAATATATTCTATTAATTTTATTTGCTTTAATTAAATGCTTATTTCAAAAATTGCCTATGTGATATTAAACCCTTCATTCTTTCATACCCTAAAGTTCCATTTAAATGACTTAAAACTGAAGTAAAGACATAGTACGAGGAATAAACTTGCACCAGGAAAAAAACGTAAGGGGATTGAAAGCAGTGATCAAACTTGAAGGATCGATCTTAATTTCAATTAGAAGGGCATATATTCATGCTTCTCTTCCATTATGAAAAGATTAAAAAAAAGGCATTTCAATTGATAATAGTATATTATCTTCATATTTCATTTTCATAAGAAAAAAAAACCCAAAAATACTCATGTTAATGAAAAATTGTTACATATAGCAGAATTTTCAAAATATAGTCCATTTCACATATAGCTTCATAGCAATTGTTAGAGTGGAGATTAAAGTCTTAACTATGCTTGAGCGTGCAACAAAAAATAGTGACAACACAAAGTATTATGATATTTTGAGTGTGTCAAAAAGTGGCACACTTGATGAGTTGAAGAAGGGTTATAGAAAAGCTGCCATCAAAAATCACCCTAATAAGGGCGGGGATCCAGAAATATTCAAAGAATTGGCTCAAGATTACAAATTCTTAAGTGATCCAGAAAAAAAGGGAGATATATGATTAGTTGGAGAAAGTGCGTTGAAAGAGGGAATCATAGAGGAAATTCTTCCCATAATCCCTTTGACATATTTGAGTCATTCTTTGGAGGTTCTTTTGGATGATCTAGTTTTGGAGGTGGTAGCTCAAGGGGTAGAACACAAAATCAAGTTGAAGACGTTGTACATATTATGAAGGTTTCTCTGGAAGACCTATACAATGGAACATCCAGAAAGATATCACTCTCTAGAAATTTTATATGTTAAGCTATCACTCTCCATAAGTGTTATATGTTCAAAGTTTAAGGGGAAATTCTCTAAATCTGGTGCTTCTGGGTGATGCATGGGAGTCGGTAGTTTAAACTTTCCTAAATGAAAATATATAGCACACTATCTAATAAAATATTTATTGGAGTTAAAAATTTTAATGCAATGGTCAATTTTTAAACTTTTTGAAGAGTCAAAAGCGTATAGATTCCCCTCATGAAAAGTATGAAATCTATTTTGACAACCGTTAAACCCATCACAACATCATAAATGTTTGGAAATCTAGTAGATTAAGTGTCATGTTAGGTTTGAATGTAAAATATAATGAAATCCAATGATATCACACACTCATTTAAAACATCCTGAAAAGAATTTTCACCAAACTTTCTAATAGGATTGATTGTTTTATCCATTTCCCAACTCATCAGAACTCAGTAGAACTTTTAGAGAATTAATATTAAATATTCTATTATAGTGTGTTTAAAGCCTTTCCAAGAGTAAATTTTCCCTATATTGTATCCATCAAATTTTAGCATTAGATTCAGTTATACATTGCTTTGTTATAAAGAGATGCCAAGGTTCTAGTGTGAAGGTCTCTATTAGGCAACTAGTTTGGGGATGAGACAATAAATGCAACATGTCTACCCTGATTGTAGATGCTCAATGACAAGGATAATTTTGGTCACTGGTATTGTAAAGGGACCAAATTTGTTCAAGGCAAGAAAGTACTAGAGGTACACATTGAGAAGGGAATGCAACATGGAAAGAGGATAGTGTTTCAGGGTGAAGCTAATGAGGTATCGAACACTATAACTCAGAACATTGTTTTTATACTACAATTGAAAGACCACTCTAAGTTCAAATGAAAGGGTGATGATCTCTATGTTGAGCACACACTAAATTTGACAAAGGCATTGTGTGGATTCTAATTTCCCCTTACCTTGATGGAAGGCCACTAGAGATAATCAAACCTGGCCAATACAAAGCAATAAATGAAAGTATGCCTCAATATCAAAGGCCTTTCCTGAAAGGTCATCTGTACATTCATTTCAATGTTGAGTTTCCATATTCTGGAGTAATTTCCCCATAACAATGTAAGGCATTGGATGCTATCTTGCCACCACATCTAGCTACTTATATGATAGACATGGAGTTGGATGAATGTAAAGAGACAAGTCAATATTGAGGATGAACTAATAAGGAAGTAGAAACAATAGTAGAAAGAAGCATATGAAGAGGATGACGAGCCTCAAGGTCACCATGTGTAGTTTGCACAACAACAATTTAGGCTGGTTTGTGAGAGGTGACCGTGTGCAGTGTGCATTGTATTATGTGATTAAGCATCTTCTTGGAAATTTTATTCAGTTGAGATGAAGGCGAATAAGTAAAATAATTCTTATGAATTTTGTCACAATTTAATGAATGATTACAAATGGTTACGATGATTCGATCTATGTGAAGAAGCATGGATCTGAGTTTAATTCATCAAATTGAGAAGTAGATGCAAGACACATGGTAATAATGCTCATCTTGTGGAATAGACAATTAATATCCCCCAGTTGGAAATACATTTTTTACATAATGTATTTGTAATAGCTTCAACTCATAAATGGTGTTGACAAAGATAGTCAAGTGAGTCTATAACTCAAGTCAAAGATCGATTCTCTGAGGATTTATCTGTGTTAAGCACTGTAAAAAAATCAAATTTCTAGTTGTTGAGTCATTGACCAAGGCGTGGTCAATTCGTGAGATTTGGTACAATTCCAAATGGGAATGTCATTGTTCGCATACTAAAATACCCACTCCTAGTCCCAGGTATACTCCATTTATTTAATGAGATTGAATGATGGTAAGAATTGTGTTTCTAGTTATATGGTGTCTCTATAAAATATAGTAGAAACCTAATTCAGAACAAGGTTGTAAGGCAATAGAATTCACATGACAAAATATTTTCTTTTGGGTTTTAGAATTGGCATACAGATAGATACTCTTTTGGGTTGTCGAGAAATACCTGTAAAAATGGCTCTTTCATAGTTGCAAAAATGGAAAATGGCTCTTTGGCTGCTTGTAGTAGGAAGGACTGATAAATGCCTTGCCCCCATGTCTGAATGATTGATAACGCTTTCTCGATTCTAAAAGAAAAGGGTTGCTACCACTCATGATACACCCCATACATGACATAGATTGATTGGAAAATATACCAAGTTCCCTTTCAACAAATGCAACTAGATGAAAAGGAAAACCGCCTCATTCATGGAGAAGAGTCGCTCCCCAACCACTGGGAGGGCAGCTGATTTCTATTAATAAAAATGCTATTTTGAGGAGTCCTAGATCCCATCATTGGGAACTCAAACTAGATTTTATTATCTATAAACTATACCATTTTGGAATGTTTATCTTAGATAACTAGTGTTTTCCAAGCATCAAATGGGGCAATAAAAAGAAAATCCTCGGAAGTGGGCACTCGCCTAGAGTAATAGTAACCAGGTAAGATTCTAGAACCATTAATTAGGTTGATAGGCCTTCTTTTCAGTCAATCGACTGTCTACATTTTTTATGTCCATCTGACTTCTGTGCACAGATTTTTAGGGCCACCCTTCTGCTCTTCACTGACATCTGTGTGCATTTTCATAATATTCGTCATGGTCTTCATCCTCCAATTACTTGTCATGGTCTTCATCCTTCACTTGTCATGGTATTCATCCTTCAGTTACTGGCGAAACTCATCATGGTCTTCATTTACAAGCGGAATGGTGGGCATTTCTGTTATGGGCAGAAACAACCGATGGATGGCAACAACCGATGGATGCGTTCCACTCGATGCCTCGTCTCCATGTAGAGATTGTAAACTGCCCTTCTCTCTTAAAATCCAAGAACTTCAACTACAGAGATCATCGATCATGCACAACCTTATAGTGCTCTTGTATAACCCCTAACACAAAAGCCTAATTCGGTGTATTCGAGCAGTCAATAGGAGCCTTATTCTAGCAAGTAGCGACATGAAGAATCAGAAAGCCTCTCTATTATTTTCTATGGTCTTTCCCTAGCAAAAGTGCATCTATTCCTGCTAGAGAAGGTCTACTAGCAATGGAAGATCATTGTACAAAAGTTTCTATTACAAGTGAACACAGAATATGGCTTCAGTGATTCAGAGCTCCCCACCATTTGACGATTTTTCTATGGCACATATTCGCAATGCGTCAATGGAATCGTTTTCGATGGTTTGAAGATGGAATTTGTGTCATGCAGCATGGAGTTGTTGTAGTCCTGCGGTATAAGTGATCGAAAACTAACAGGGGCTCAATTTCTGTCGACGCTTGTGAATAAAGATGAGTTTTCCAATGACACTTTGAGGGTGATCATAAGCATGCGAGATGTGGTGGAGAGGCTAATCGAGATGCTAAATTGGAAGAACCATCAGGAGTAGGGGATTCGAAGAGCGGCTACAGAGATCATCTCCAAATTGGTTAAGAAAGATAGGAATCACGTTCGGGTCACGACCATCACTGGGTCCATGGAATCTATTGCGTCTTTTCCTTACGATAGCAAATATATTGAAATCCATTTGAGGCAGTACGGAGATGCATATAGTTACATGGTTTTCATTATGCTAGGACTGTGGATACTGAAAAGGTTGGCCATCGAGCACGAAAAATGTGCTAAAATCAGAAGCAACAGAGGGCTGCTTCCCAAAATCATAGGACTCACAAAACTAAATCCTAATGTGCTTGAATCCGAGATCAAGATGATAGAACTTGCTCTGGAGCTCATGAGAATGTTGACAAGCAATACAGGCTCGATTGTAAAGGCCTTAAGGAGAGGCATCTCGGAGATAGTCTTCTCCATAAGTAATCTAAGAGATGTTATTCATTAAAGAGAAGTAACGACGCATGGTATACAAATCCTGGCCATCGACACATTGACGAGTCTGGCTCTCAAAGAAGAGTGTAATGACCTGCAGTCCTTGGCATGACCACCGGCACGAAGTGCGACTTGACTCAGTGAATGAGCGAGTTGGAACATGGACGAAGTGTGAGCTTGGACAGAAATGTGCGAAGGACAAGTTAATAATGCGCATGAGGAAGTGAAGCGATGGTGTTTATATGGTGTGGGGAGTATTGGCTCAACCCACAGGCTGAACTACATGTGGAGCGACTTAAATGAAGGCCGACATACAAAATGGGCAAAGAGTTGCAATGTGTAGGCCATTTGGCAAATCGGCTTGGGCAAGGCGACTTGCCCAACCAACGATATACGTAAATGGTGTGATGAGGCATTTGGAGGCAAGCAATTCAAGCGAAGTCTTTCGGTGGAAAGTGGAGTGCGAAGGGAAGGTAGAGCCACAACAAGGAGGTGCAGTTCTAATGCACCCGTCCTTGGGCAGCTCCACATGAAGATAAGCACACGAACTTGAGAGAAAGGCGAGGGCGCGGGTGAAGGCGCCCGACGTTCGGTGAAGGTGTGGGTGGTGACTTGGGTAAAGTCACCCGCCCGGCGTGTAGGTGGAAACGTGGAGGTGAACAGGGACTCGAGTAGGTCACCCGCCCGCCGTGTGAAGGGTGACTCGGGTAGGTCACCCGCCCGTCGTGTAAGAGGAAACGCAGGGTGACTCGGGTGAAGTTGCCAACTTGGGCAAGGAACTTTGGTTGGCACACAAAGGTGTGGCCTTGTTGTAAAATTGGCTAAGTATGAAACTTAGTGTTTCCAAGTATACTTGTAAAGCTTTGTAAACATTGTAAAGTTGTATAATACATTGAATCCGGGCAGACTCATTGTTTTGGGAGTTGCCCCTCCCTTTATACTGTGCAATTGTGTTCTTCATGTATAATTGTTGATGATAATGAATGTGTATGGGTGTTCATTGGTATAAAGGAAACATAATAATTACTTGGTTGAGAAACACAAGCTAAATAGGACAAGTGGTTAGGCGTAGTCCATGAACATAAGTATTGGTGAAAAGAAAGTGTTCGGTGGTGCCGCACCTTGCGAAGAAAGGTTGAAAGACTACCACCGGCCTAGGGGTATGACAGGTGGTATTGGAGTAGGTTCATAGTGGGTGAAGCTTGTGTATTGGAGCAGATTATTAGAGCTCGTGAACAGGTTTAGGTGTTGAAGCATTGAAGCTGATACACATCTTGACAGGTGTTTGGAGCTAGTTGATGACAATGGAAGTAGGTACTTGCAGCTGAAGGAAGCTAGTTTCACATACAAGTGGAACAAGAGCCGGTTCAAGGTGCAAGGAACTTGGTGAAGCTGGTAGATGGTAAATACTAGATCACAAAGGAGGAAGCTGTTAGAAATGTCAGGTGAATCTCAGGTTGGAGAATCTAGCCATGTTGCGAAGGATGCTTTGCTAGCTTTCATCGAAAAAGTGTTGGAAAGAATGGAGGACTTAGAGTCTTACTGGACTAAGAAGATGGAATTGGTCATGAAAGATCAAGAGGATACTTCAAAGATGAGGGAAGAACTCGATGAACTTTGGGCTCAACATGAGTACACTAATCTTAAGTGTATACAACTTGAAAATGAAGTCAAGGAGATTAGAGAAGTGAGGGATCGAGGTCTGGCAGAGATCTTGAACTTGCAGAAATCTCTTGATGAAGCCAGAGATGAGATCGCGGTGTTGAAGAAGGTCGTGAGGCATAACTCAAGTGGAGGAGTGCCTCATGTGAAAGTCAAGGAACTGAAATCTTATGATGGTACAAGAAGTGTGAAGACTCTTGGCAACTTTCTTTGGGATATGGAGAAACACTTGGAACGCTTGGGTCTATCTAATGATGAGACAAAGGTGAAAGTGGCTGCTCAATTCTTAACGAAGGATGCTAATATGTGGTGGCGAAGGAGGATGAATCAGATTGCCAATGGTAGTGCTGATGACATAACTTCGTGGGATGACATGAAAAAGGCTTTGCAGACCCACTTTAGTCCTCAAGATGAAACATGGGAAGCAAGGATGAATATTAAGTTTATAAAGCAGATAGGGAGCCTACAGACATATCAGCAGGAGTTTGCAAGTGTAGTTCTAGAAATTCCTGACATGGCAGAGAGGGACAAGGTGTTCAAATTCATTATTGGATTGAAGCCTTGGGCACACAATGAAGTGAAGAGGCAGAAGATTAAGGCACTTGAGGAAGCTTTTGTTGTTGTGGATCGACTGGTGGAGCATTATGATGAGACTTATGATGAGAGGAAGAAGAAGTCCGATAAGCTGAAAGAGAAGAAGAAGGATGATGCTTCAAAATCAAATGATAAGACGAATATGAAGAAAGTCTTGAAGTGTTGGATATGTGCTGAACCACATACGGTGAAGAATTGTCCTTCAAGACCGAAAGCGGCCGCTATTGCACAGTCTAATACAAAGAATGAAGAAGCTTCTGTGGGGATGATGCAGATTCTTGAAGCTGCTACTGCTACAGAGGTGATCTCTCAGAGAGATCCTGAGAGGAACAGTTTGGAGTATGTTCGGATGAAGATTGGGAGTGTTGATATGCTCACTATGGTGGATAGTGGGGCTACTCACAACTTCATGAGTGAAGATACTGCGAGAAGGATTGGGCTGAAATTTGTACTGCTGAAGGCACAAATGAAGACAGTGAATTCTCCTCCTAATTGTGTTCTTGGTGTAGCTAAAAGAGTGGACACAACACTAGGTGAGTGGACTGGGAAAGTCGACTTCACTATAGTGCGGATTGATGACTATGAAGCTGTACTGGGGATGGAATTCTTGAAACAATTTGATGTTATGATTGTTCCACATTTGAAGAAGTTGTACATTTACGATGGAAGGGAAGATGTACCCATTGGTGTGACAAGACCTGATTGTAAACTGGCACTGATGCAGATGGAGGATGAGAAGCGCATGGAAGATATGTGTAAGCGGTTGTCTACTATTGAAAACATTACCGAGCAGTCATTGGTTATCAAGACACTGTTCGATAGTATCTTGGATTTATCAAGAAGGCTAGAGGAGGTTGAGGATGATGATGACGAGGAGGTTTATGTGAGACCAAATGTCCATGAGAAGGATCGGGTTGCATATCTACAGAGGATGGAGATAGAAGATCCTGACAGATGGATTGAGCTTATTAGTGAGGGTGAGCCTTGAGGCTCTACTCCCTCTACATCTTCTTAGATGACATAGAATATGGGGCTCATTGTTAGCTGCTCATGGCACTGAGTCCTTAAAACAGGTTGAGCAGGCATAACAGATGGTGCAGGAATGGTTCGGCATTAAGCATCATGACATGTTGCAAATGGGATGGATTTTCCATGGACCTGAGCATGGATGAGATTCTTGGTGAGTCCAGGATGTGGCAGAATCTGAGATAGACTAGTGAAGGCATAAGGATGGACATTCTTATGATTTGAGCGTGACAGTTAGACTGATCACCCGACTAGTTCAAGTCATGGGGGCTAGCAGTGTACTAGAGAGATGTTGGCATCAGGCAGGAGGACAGTTCACAAGATGGGATGACACATGATGGAGATGGTGGTTCTTCAAATGTTGCAGGGACGTTTGTAGTATGGGGAGGAGTCGATATCATGGACCAAGGATGAGATAGTTAGCGATGATGATCTTGGTGGATGGCTACTAGGATGGGATGTTGTCGAGGACGACAATGACTTCAGGTGGAGGAGGATATAAGGACCTATGGTCCTTGGCACGACCACCGGCACGAAGCGCGACTTGACTTGGTGAATGAGCGAGTTGGAACATGGACGAAGTGCGAGCTTCGACAGAAATGTGTGAATGACAAGTTAATAATGCGCATGAGGAAGTGAAGCGATGATGTTTATATGGCATGGGGAGCGTTGGCTCAACCCATGGGCTGACCTACATGTGGAGTGACTTGAATGAAGGCTGACATATAAAGCTGGTGAAGAGTTGCGATGTGTAGGGCATTTGGCAGGTCAGCTTGGGCAGCGCGACTTGCCTAACCAACGATATAAGTAAACGGTGCGATGAGGCATTTGGAGGCAAGCAATTCGAGCAAAGTCTTTCGGTGGCAAGTGGAGTGTGAAGGGAAGGTAGATCCGCAACAAGGAGGCACAGTTCTAATGCACCCGTCCTTGGGCAGCTCCACATAAAGATATGCACACGGACTTGGGAGAAAGGCGAGGGCGTGGGTGAAGGCGCTCGACATTCGGTGAAGGTGCGGGTGGTGACTTGGGTAAAGTCACATGCCCGGTGTGTAGGTGGAAACGCGAAGGTGAACAACAACTCGGGTAGGTCGCTCGCCCGCCGTGTGAAGGGTGACTCAGGTAGGTTGCCTACTTGTCATGCAAGAGGAAACGCAGGGTGACTTGGGTGAGGTCACTCACCCGTCGTGCAGTAGTAAACGAAGTTCGGTTGAGGAGTGAGGTTGGCAGCTCGTGTGAGGGCGCGCCCGCCCAACTCGGGCAAGGAACTTTGGTTGACACGCAAAGGTGTGGCCTTGTTGTAAAATTGGCTAAGTATGAAACTTGGTGTTTCCAAGTATACTTGTAAAGCTTTGTAAACATTGTAAAGTTGTATAATATATTGAATTCGGGCAGACTCATTGTTCTGGGAGTTTCCCCTCCCTTTATACTGTGCAATTGTGTTCTTCGTGTATAATTGTTGATGATAATGAATGTGTATGGGTGTTCATTGGTATAAAGGAAACATAATAATTACTTGGTTGAGAAACACAAACTAAGTAGGAAAAGTGGTTAGGCATAGTCCATGAACATAAGTATTGGTGAAAAGAAAGTGTTCGGTGGTGCCGCACCTCGCCAAGAGCGGTTGAAAGACTACCGCCAGCCTGGGGGCGTGACAAAGAGGGTTGAGAGAGCATCGACGGCACTAGCAGTGTTTTGCGTTGTCTCTTCTCTATGTTTCACATGGAGAGGATTAATATTAATATTAATATTACAAGAGGACCAGGCGACGATGAAATGAGGGAGCTCGTGAGGAAGGCAAGAGAAGCCCCGGCTATGCTTTCACTGGAGAATAAACAAAATTACAGAAAAATTATGAACCTTAAGCTACGGAAAAATCGCCCGAATTTGATCGCGAGCCTCATCTCTGTGTTGGATGACCCAATTCGGGGTTTTTATGCTGTGAGGATTCTTCGGAATCTGTGCTCATATTTAGAGGCAGATTACGTTAAATTGAGGAAAATCACTGCAACGAAAACAAAGGTAGAAGAATGTATTCAATTAATAGCATTTCTTTTTGAAATTACAACTCTACACTGGGGCTCGATCTCACAATAGTTTTATCCGATGAATTAATTTATTGTGATATTTTATTGTCAGGCCTTGAAGTTTGCGATGGAGAAACGAGGTGAGCATTAGGATGCAACAATAGGACTTGCTGCTCAAATCTTCAAGTTCATAACCAAATTGGATTTCGATCGTATGTTCAAAGAATCCGACGGTGTAACAAGGAGATCGCTGATTTCGGAACTTGTGAGGGTTCTCAGGAGGCACCCGCGTCCATCAAAGGAATTTCTGAGTATTAGAAGATTTAGCATCGAGCTTCTGATCAGTGTCATGGAGATGGACAAGGTTGCAATATTAAGCAGTTTAAGCATGGAAATGAGATCAGAATTAGAGGAGGCTTTGGAGGCCGTGATGGAGACGACGTCGGAGTTGGAGAGTTACAATACATTCTCCAGCAGTGTGGGATTGAGTAGTTATCATCTACCTATTTCATCCCTCGTAGAGTCTGCCATGGACTTGCTTCGTGATTAATCGCTCTGTCATGATTAGATGGGAAAAGCAGATGTGGCCGATGGCCCAATCATGGGAGAATATATCCATAAAAGACAAAATATTTGGGAGAATATATCTTGGAAAAAAACAAAATATTTGGGAGAAAATATATGTAAAAAACAAAATATTTACTAAGATATACTTCCGAATGTTGGTCATGACTACATGTAGTCGGGAGATGAGAGTCATTGAAATTTTGTAAGCTAGTAACTGTAACTTTAGATCCACTCAAAACATGTTATATTTCATTTAATTTTAATATTTTTATTTAAGAATAAGTTTCAATCAACCTATGAAAATAGGTATATTTATATGATCAATATATATTCATTTTCATTTTTTATTTATCTGAAGTTTATAGAAATTAAATCTTTCAATATGCCCAAAAAAAAATCTACATAATATTTGAAGAAATTTTTATATGGTTAAAAATTTGAATTTTGTCAACTTTTAATAGATTTCAAGTTAAAAAACTTACGATGATTTTGAGCAACACTAATAAAATATTTTAATTATAGTATCTTTTTTTTTCACTTAATTTATATATATACATAGTTGACATATGTTAGGTTAATACTTTCTCTCTTATATTCAAAAGTAAATAACATATATCAATAAAATATAATATCTCTGTTTTTGTTATTGATATATTTTAAAAAGTTAGATGTAGCCAACATATTAAGTAATTGCAAATCTATATTATATCTTTAATTAGAAAACACCTCACCTGTAAATGAAAAAACACTTTTTTGCTCTTTATATATATATATGATGGTTAAATTCATTTACTCAATCTCCATATGAAAATATTCGATTTAAAACTCTCATGAAACTTTTTTTGGGTTAATAATATTTTTGAAATGTTATATATCAATCTCATATTAAAAATGGAATAAATTATACATTTTATTGGAAATGGAAAATCAACATATAAGAAAAAATTTAGTTTTAATTTTAATTATTTAAATTTTTCTCTACACAAAATGATATAAAATATTCTATTTAATAGAATTTATTTATGATTTTATTATTATTTTTTATTATATTATCTTTTTAAAATAGTACATGTCAATTAAACATGGAATGAGTATATATCATGTAAGATTAATAATATTATTTTCACATGGCATCTACAAATATATATTAAGTAGTGAAGAAATTAAATATATTTCTCATACTAAAATGTAATTTTTTTTTATAACTTTGAATCTCTTTATATCTCTATATAAATTGATGTAAAATTAAAGTGGAAGTTAAAGTATTTTATTTGTAGGCAATATTGATTTTTAGGCCGATAGGCCTTCTTTTGAATCAGTGGACCATCTACACTTTTAATGTCTCTCTAACATCTGTGCACAAATTTTTAGGCTACCCTTCTGCTCTCCACTGACATCTGTGCACATTTTTCGGATATTCGTCATGGTATATATAAAATTTAAATTTGCCAATAGATATGGTATATGTCATACATATCTACAAATGCGATTTTCATACCATTTTTCCAATTTTCATACAAATTCTCCAATTTCAAAAACTTATTGACCCCTTTTTGCACCTTTTGGGGCAACTGCTAGTTAGGTTCTTCTCTAGTAACGAGTCCCTGTCTTCCTAGACGATAGTCCCAAACTAGGTATATCAAAGGTATGTGGGAGCAAGAAAAGGCTAGCAAGTTAATGTAAATAGATTTCTATACCAAGTATATCAAAGGTATGTGGGAGCACGAAAAGGCTAGCAAGTTAATGTAAATAGATTTCTATCTTCTGAATTGCACGACACACCCCACCAGAGGCATAGTAAAATATCAGTGTCGCCCTTGCCATTATGACTATTGGCCTGGAAAATTCAATGCAACAACCTCCATTACAAGTTACCATTACTTTCTTTAATGCTGCAACAACCTCCCCTGAGTACCACTACCTTAGACTCTAGAGTGACTCTACACATTTGTCAAATAACAAGGCATTAAGAAAAGTTACAACCAGGACGCGACGCCAATGACCGACTCAGATGATCGAGGTAATAGGTAACCAAAAATTTCAGAGATAACCTAAATTTTCAGAAATTTTAGGTGGATACATAGCCCTTCACACGACAGTTTATAATATTATTTATTTTATTTTTTAAAATTGTAGAAATCATTTTTTTTTATTAAGCCGAGAGGCTCATTCTACAACCTAGTATGATGTCTAACAATGTCTATCCATCATCATAATTGAAATTTTGATCACGCAAAAATAAAAATTTTAAAAAATGTATATATAAAAAAACTATATAAAACATTTAAATAACATTAATTCCTAAAAAAAATTGCGATTGAAAAAATTAGAAAAATTAAATTCTTCTCGACTTATATTAAATCCATATTTAAAATAAATATGATATGGGTAAATTTTAATGAATACTTATTTGATATACCACAAACCTCTTCAAGAGCTATGACATGTTAAATTTTAAACAATGATTGAAAGGATATGTTCACCTGCCTCATCAACACCATTAACTTTGGCCTTCCCCTTTTCTAGCGCTCACCTACCATCACATAACACGCTATGGTAGGGTTTCACACACCTTTTCAATTCACGCCATTAACTTTGGCATTCCCCTTTTCTAGCGCTCACTTACCGTCACATAACACGCTATGGTAGGGTTTCACACACCTTTTCAATTCACGCTATTAACTTTGGCATTCCCCTTTTCTAGCGCTCACTTACCGTCACATAACCCGCTATGGTAGGGTCTCACACTCCTTTTCAATCCGTGGCGTACCATGGGAGGGTACCGCAGATTATCTCGGTTTCCCCAGAAGCGATATATACATTATGTATCTCCTCCTGCCTAATAATATGGATAAGAAACTACAGTGCATCCTCTAGCATTTATGAGTGGCCCTTGGAGTTGGGTTCGAATCCCATCGCTGCAAAGAAAACGTGAAAATAAGCTCGAGAAGTTACTACAGTGTGGGCACTTTTTGTGATCCTAGTTACTTTCAAAAGTTATGTAAGCAAACATAAATGGGAGTTTTAGACAGAAAAGAAGCCATTTACTTCATGTTTTTTAATTGGAGTTAATATTTCTATATTTATTTGTTGGTTGATACAACATAAAGTAAAAAGTAAAGTAAATATTTATATATTTTAATACTTTTTAATGGGGTGAGTTACTTAGTGCATAAGGAAGGAGGTCATTTACTTTATTTTTTTAGGGGAGTTAATATTTTTATATTTATTTGGTTATGGGTTGATATCGTATAAAGTAAAAAGTAAAGTAAATGTAGATTTTTTTGTTTATGATTATTGTTTCAAGATCGGTATAATGTTAATACTAATAAGATATAAGATTAAAGTCATGATAATTAAATTTAAAAAATTAGTTTATTATAATTTTATTTATGATAAAAATTATTTGGAGAAGGTTTTTTCGTACAAATATTTTGGTATTGATTTTCATTATTAGTTTAAGTGGAATTATAGCATTGAGAAAATGATTATTGGAGGCTGGAAAATTTATTATGAGCTTGAAAAAAGTTGTAAGTTCACTGATATTTGAGTTTGGAGTAAAAGAAAAGTTCTTCTTTGAGACTCTCATCACCCCTGTTATTTTGGATGGTTGTGAGGTTTGTGGTTGCAATATATCCAGAGAATTGTGGAGGAAGATTGAGTAGATCCAAAAGCAATTTATAACCTACAACCTCACGATTAAAGGAAATAGTCAATGTTCTATCCTCTTGATTGAAGCTAGCATTTCCCCCATTGAAATCATGACTATGTTTAAGTATTTAATGTATAAGAAGAAGCTTTACAACATGGAAGCGAAGAGGTTCCCCAAAATTGCTTCTAATTCTAGCCAAAATCCCCACCTCTAGCTTAAGTGGGATGGCATAAGGATGCCTAATCTTGGCTTAACCATTAGGGGATAAAGGTGGAGATCATCTTGGAGAAGAAGGATAATATTAAAATACTATTACTTCCAAATTTAATGATAGGTTGTGGGATGATAAGATGTTAAAGGGGAAAAGAAGGTTAATGTGTTATAAGGAGGTGATCAACCTCACTCTTGCTAACCATAATTATCTTTCTATCTTGACCAGTGCTAAGTAGAAAATGAACATTACAAAGATAAGAACTAATTCTCATGAGATTCAAAGTGAATCCAAACATTGGTTCATTCCCAAAACACCTTGGCATGAAAGAATTTGTCATTGTTGCGATACTAAGAGGGTTAAAGATGAAAAACAATTTCTCTTAGATTGTTAATCTCTCACTCACATGTGTTCTCATTTCCAAAACATTTGCCACACTACCAACCTTCTTAACTTGTTAAGTCAACAAAATTATAGTGATTTAGGAATGCTTCTTTCCCTTCTTTTTGATCATAAAAATAAAATATTGAAGAGTCTCAATTAATCTCTCACTTTCTTAAGGTCCGATAGACCACATTGGTCTCAATGGATGTTAATCATCATGATCATCAATTTTTAATGAGAGATATTAATTAGTAAATAATTTATATATATTTTTATTAAGTAAATTTATGTTAATTTATTTTTAATAATAATTTAATAATTTTAAAATAATTTTTTGACTAATAATTAATTAATTTTAAAATATATTAAAAAAAAATAAAAATAATTATATAATAAAATTGTAATTAATATTTTTCATTTAAATTTATTTAATAATTAACTCATTTTATTAATGGTGAACTTCATACATTCAACATAAAGAAAATAATTAATTTTTTAGTAAGTTTTAGAAATATATTTATATTACGAAACAACTGATGTTACATTGATAGCTTGTTTCCCACAAACTCAGTGGGATCCCATATCCATGTAGATTGAAGAAAACATGTTCTCATGATCTCGAGTTTAGCCAAAAAAGACAACAAGAGAAACTTACTAATGTTCAAACTATTTAGCCCGTCAATAATTACATGCATTGGCGTGTGTTGGGCAATCAAACAAAACAATGTTCACATATAACATACTATAACATACTGTGAGCCATAAAAACATAGGAGAATTAAACATAACATATACAAAAAAAGAGGATCCAAATGTCATAAAAGATTATTATTCTAGTATAATGACTAGAGAAAGATCCTTGTAACTGCCTTGGGGTGAATCCCCTGCTAGTGCATTGATAACAACTGGTGTGTGAGGTTGTGATTCTAATCTAGAGTCTGAATCGGAGACCACGTAACATTCCACCCATATTAATCTAGTGGCATATCGTCCAGATTGTACCTGATGTCCCGTAGGATCTGTTTGATCTCCACTTGTCATGCAAATAACTGGTAGTGGTCGACTTACTTGTCATGGATGACCATATGAAGCAATGTTTCTAGTTGATGGTGGAAAGCCACTGAGTGGAGGAAATGAAGTATCCTTTTGCCAAATTTCCCACGATCCGTAGTCTACTTGAAGGTGCTGCCACTGATTTTAGTATTAGAAAAATATGTTCGATCGCCAAATTCCTTGGCTTCCAAGTGAAGGATCTCATTACTCACTTATGGGGGAACAAAGTTGAAGTGGTAAACCACTAAGTGCCAACCAAATAGATGTCAGCGATGAAATGTGGATACTCTTGTGACACCACCCTGACGACTGGATTAGCCCAACCAAGGAGCCATGAAAATAATTGTTGTAAACAGACTTGGTTAGGGTGACCAAACTAGGGTGAAACAAATGTTGTAACAAGACGCAATTGGTATAACCAGAAATCGAACTCGGAGAATACAATAATGGAGAGGTGATATTTCATGGATGTAGGAACTAAAATGAGAGCAAAAATGAAATGTTAGAAGGACGTCATCGACCAAAGACAGGGTGAACAACCCTACACACCTATGAAAGGAAACTTGCTTTTGACACTAGATTTGCAGTTGGGAATGATGTGTGAGGACTATAAAAAATTACCTTGGGAAAGCTAAGCGCATAATTGTATCATAACCAAATTGAAAATGTGCCAGAATACCAAACACCACATACAAGGACCGGACAACTAAATGAGATACCTAGAAAATCAACAATTTGGGAGGGCGCAAAAGGCAACACAATGACCATATCAAATGAAGGATTGTCATTGTATTGTGTAGAAAGAGAAAAAACACATGGGCACCAACAATAACTAGCCAAAGTACCAAACCAAAAGGATACGCAAGAACCTATTAATTGATAACAAACACTGAAGAAGAAAGGATGTAAATATATATACAGTTCTTGACCGAGTTCGGAGAGAACCAATGTTGGTGAGCAATACAGACCTAGAACCACTGAAGACCTAGAAACAGTCATGACAATTCATCACCTTGGGGTGAGATCCATGTGCTTATAAATAAAACCCATGACCTGAAGATTGAATGGGCAGAAAAGATTTCCTAGGTGATCAAAATCCAAAGAGGGACAAGTGTGTGTTATGGAAGGCAGGTTAACACTCACATTAAACACACAATTCATGTGCACTCTTCCTTGAAATGCATCCATGATAAACTTCAATGGCTGGAAATTGCGAACTAGGAGAATGTCGGGCGGGGGTCCCTCTCCAACCACTTGCATGCATTTAAACGGATTTGAAAATTTTTGTTGTGGTTGAGCCTAAAAGTGGTATGAATGCCACATGTGGATAATGTCCAGATAAGTGATGACATCAACTCTCTTCCCGAGTCACAACTTCCTCTTCACCATTGTCCTTTTGTGGATGCTAGTTGACACCCTTAATAACCTTAAATACACCCCAATCAAGAAAAAAAAAAATTCATTTATAAATATAGAAATGCTATTCATATATAAAGTATTAATGTGATATGTTCACTATATTTAATTAAATATATATTAAAATGCTAATAAATATATAAATCAAATATGAAATATAAATCTTTATTAATAAAATTTAAATTAAATTAATTATTATTTATATAAATATCCTTATTATTAATCTATTTTGTTAAATAAATAACATTACTTCAATTTTTTTGCCTTAACTAAATAACATTACTTAATGTTTAATTATGGATAAAGGCTAACATATCACTTTATTTCAAAAAAATATTGCAAATATGTTTGGTAACTCATTTTCTATATTTTTAAATGTACTCCTATTTACATCAAAGACGACTTTCCACTATAATTTTTTCAAAATTCTTAATCGTATTCAAAGTAATCTTTAAGAGTAAACCTTTTCAACAATTTATATGCTCCCTTAAATGGCATATTTAAAACTTCGTCCTTTTTCTGAGTTATATGTGCATAAATTCAAAATTACCATATATTTTATATGTATTTATTTGATGATGCTGTTTTCATTTATTAATAAATTATTTTAATATAGTTTATTTAAGTATAATTTTATATGAAGAGAATGATGAACATTTCTTCATAGTAAATTTTAAAGGAAAATAGAATGTATTGATTTTTAATTGTTTTAAATTATATTTTTACATGTTAACTTTTATATATAATAATAAACATTAACCATAAAATTTATTTTTAATTATATATCATAATTTTTAATGATATATAAATATATGTAATTTAATTAACTATTTTCATAATATATAAATCTACTTTTATTAGGAAAACTAATAGTTTTTATTATTGATAATTTTAAGTATATGTCCAATTTATTTCTATTAAAATATTTTTTTATACCTATATTGAATATTTTTTATATCACTAATATTTTATTTAACTTATATATATTATATATATATATAGATTGTGAATTGATATCGACACATAAATTAGTTATTATAGATTTTCAAATAGTTTATTTAAATCTTTTGTTGAAATAGATTTGGAAAGTATAAAATTTAAACATCTTACTTGCACATTTTTCTTACTTCTAGTTACTTTACAACATATTCACTTTTTATTTATTTAGTCGACATTATTTTTTTATTTATAACATAATTTTTATTTTAAAGGGGGGTGGATGGACAGACATACTACACATCCCCTCACACTGGACTTACACATACCCTCATACTGGGTTGTAGAATGAGCCTCTCAGCTCAACCAACATAGATCCATAAATACAGATCTAATATGAACTGAGAGGGATCAATTTTCTTCGTGTACAAACTTCTTTAGAGTGTAAAATACAATGTGTTATTTTTCATTGTTCAAATTGTATTTTTGAATGCTATATAGGACCAATTATACATTTTAACCATAAAAACTTAAATTTTTCATAGTATATACATAATTATTTTAAAACGATATAAAATATATACATAATTGACATTAAATATTTTACATAACATGTACATCACGACATTTTATATTGCAAATTATAATGTGTTTTTATTATTAATATATTTTTAAGTATGTCGATATTATTCGTCATTTAAAATATTCTATTGATAACCCACATTGAATATTTTTTATATACAACATTAAAAATAATTTATTTAATAAATTTTTTTTATATATAGATATATATGAAGTTGATATCGACATAAATTAGTTAACATAAATCTTCAAATAGTTTATTTAAATCTATTGTTGAAATATTTTGGAAAGTATAAGATTTAAACATTTCACTCACTCATTTTTTTTTACTTCTACTTACTTTATATCACATTCTTTTTTTATTTGTTATAGATGACAGTACTTTTATGCCTAATTTTTATTTTTATTTTAAAGGGGAACAAACGGACAGACAAACTTATACATCCCCTCATACCGGATTGTAGAATGGGAAAAACTACACATCCCCTCATACTGGGTTGTAGGAGCCTCTCGTCTCAACTAATAGAGAAATTTACAAATAAACTAACTAAAAAATGAACACATACAACTCGGAGAAGTTAATTATACAACTCGGAAAAATTAATTATGGATTTGATTTTTTATTTTACATCGTTTCAACCCAAATCTAATTCAATTAGATTTTCCTAACGACTTTAAAAATACAACTTGTCAAACTACACATAAATTCTCCTATATATACTTGAAAAATGAACGTGGCAAGAGAATGCTCCATTTTGGACACTTTAACTCAACTAGAAAATCATCTTCTTCTTTTTTGAATAGATTCCTAATTTCCTCAATGTGGTAGTTCTTGCATTCATATTCATGCCAACATAACCTTACCTAAAAGGATCATCACCTTTTAGATTGCCATATTCTTATTTATCATGGAAATTTGTTAAGACAAAATGGTTAGAATATCATTTTAGCAAACATTGCTATTATTAATATGCATTGTGATAATTATTTTTGTTTTCTATTTCTCCATGCACACTCAATGAGGTTACAACATAAACATTAGACTATGACATGTAAGTTTCTCAAATATAAATACACTAGAATATAACATATCACAAGTCTTGAGTGAAAAGAAAACATAGGAAAACATGTTATTAGTCCCTGCCTCTGGCATAGCAAGGACTATAGCGATCGATCGATTGTTTGACCGCCTATTAATTTAGCAGTTGACCGGTTTCTTTTTGGTTTTCTTGTATTTTAACCAAAGTTTGATCATAACAATTTTATTCCCGTAAATTTTATCCAAAGTTTTAAGACTGAAAGCATTCTACCTCTTATTAGAGGCTTCACGTGGCCGGATGCAAGAAAATTGCAACAATAACATTTTATCCAAAGTTCAGATAGCCAATATACTTTGAGGCCCTTTCGAGGTCCTTTCCACATGTATATCAAGGCCCCTTCCACATGGATATTAGCATGCAAGGCCCCTTCCATATGGCTATTAGCATGCAAGGCCCCTTCCATATGGCTATTAGCATGCAACTTTGGTATGGTAAAAGATAGTCGGCGCAGAAGGCTGAAGCAGAAACTAGGGTCACTCCTTCACTATCTTGTCGTTGCCTGCCCAGAAGAGTCTGCAAGATTTCAATTCCAGTCTTTGGACGTGCTCTGTTATCTACGCGCTTGAGTCTGCAAGATTTCAATTCCAGCCTTTCAACGTAGTTCATAGCTAGTTGCACCAGAGAAAGGCAGTGACATTGTACTTTGCGACCTGACAGACCTAGTATGTATCAGACTATCTTTATGTAATTGGGCAAACTTCAGATGCAGCTAACTACGGAGAAGTACCTTACTTGTTATTTTATGTTATTCCGCTCACTGCAAGGGATCTACCTGCAGAGGATCATGGAGAACCTATTAACTAGAGAAGTACCTTACTTGTTAATTTATGTTATTCTGCTCGCTACAAGGGATCTACCTACAGAGGATCATGGAGAACCTGTTAATTGTGACCGATAGAGAACAAAATGCTTCAAAACCTTTTAAAGCATAAATTTAGCACTGTGGCTTCAAGGTGAACTTACCAAAACCTTAATAAAAAACTCAACGAGAAATGCATCCATTTCGTTCTTTAATTTCCTCTGCTTTAAATGCATCGTTTTTTTTTTGCTTTAACTGTTTCTATTTACTATAGGTGATATTAATGATATTAAACATGAAAACCTTACTCAAAAACTCAACAGTAAATGCCTCATTTAGTATTCTCAAGATCTTTAAGGTCTCTGGGAAATTTAAGATAGCAGATAAAGCATTTTGGCAGTCATTAAACTTAGCCATGCCCCGGGCCAAGACTGATGTCCTGTATGATATACAAATATCAGTGAACATGAAAACCTTACTCAAAAACTCAACGGTAAATGCCTCATTTAGTATTCTCAAGATCTTTAAGGTCTGTGGGAAATTTAAGATAGTAGATAAATCATTTTGACACTCATTAAACTCAGCCATGCATCAACCCAAGACTGATGTCCTGTATGATATTCAAATATTAGTGAACAACATACTATCTATTACACTGCCTATAGTGCCAATAAGTCAACATAGAGGAAAACATCTGAACCTCAGCGTCCTCATTGACAAGGGGCCAAAAAAGCTATAGTTAACTTAAAAGCCCACCAACAAACCTAATAGTATGTCAGCGTGGAACAAGGTCTAATGTGTTCAAAACAAATTTAAAAATATCGTTAGACATATGAACAGGGTAACCTTGAGCCATGAAAGAAACGAGATGTAAGCACTCCAGAATAGTTACAAAACAATGGGAAAACAACAAACTTAAAAGCACTTTATCCATTTGAGGACCATGACCAGGACAAAAATCCTGCTATTCATTAAGAAAAACAATAACTATTACAGTTAAGTGAAAGTAGCTAAGTACCGTGCATACCTTTGACGCTTCAACCCATTTTTTTCTATGAATTCGAGATGGGGTTGCAATTGGGCATGATTAAATACCATCTCTTCTTTTGTCTACAAGAAGTATATTATATATTGTTAATTGTCAAGGACCTTCGTGACCACACCCACCCACCACCCATCATTCTCATAAGCATCAACTTCCTCATACAGAGTATACTTATCTGTACTCTACTCTAGCGGGTTTGGCCTTATATGATGGCTATCCACTTTCTCCCTCAGTTGTTTTGTCTCATCTTCATCGCTCACAAGGTCCCTGTACTCCACTATGAACCCTAGCCCCTGCTTTTCCACAAAACTTGCACAGAACCATGCCCCTCTGTATCCATCTTCATCACTGGACACCTCTACCAGGTCACCCTTGTTCAACTTCATTTTTCCTCCTCACTAAACATTGCAAAATATAGTTGTGATCCCACTCGTACAAATTCCTCCCTTAATTCTTCACCTGACCAGCTTCCAAACTCAGGCTTCATGAAACACTAGCCATCTACTCCTCCATGCATATGTTATTCAGCCCATCGATCCTTCAGTTGAAAGAGTCAATATATCAACCTGGGAATTATGCCATGATTTCTATAATTCATGGAGGAGGAAGGAAAAGTCTTGTTGATACCGAGACTGCAATGTGTGACATTTATTGCAACGTTAGGGCGCGTGGTGCATCTCGAACTGTAATGAAATTGTTAAAATGTCCACATTGGGACATGAACAAAAATGAGTATTGGGGATTAGATGGAAAGGAGGCGGGGGCATCAACCTTCTTCGTCCACATTAAATTGAGGGTGTGAGGGTGTGCATAGTGGCAATGTATAAATACGAACAAGTGTTTACAATGTTAAAATGTGCCAAGGATATAAATACTTTGAGAACCACATCAACGCGTCAAATTATGCAAGCCTCATATAATGTAATTAATTTCCTATAAATAAATTTGTAGGCCCATCTCTTGGCCACTTGTCCAGAGCGTTGATATCATGTCCTTCCTTGTGTAATCATGCTTGTCACTTCTGTTATAGAGCCAAGAACATAGCTAATAGATTAGAAGGGTTCTAGCTTAAAATAGATACAGTCTAGGATTTCCTTTTGTATTTAGATCTTAGATGATGCCTGTCAAATTTACAGTAATCATCTCTACATCCATTACAGGTTTTTCATAGCCTCTAATTGGTTGGCTGGTCATTGTTACGTTTCCTTCAACCAAAAATGCTCTACGTACTAAACCCTTGTGCTGCTAGGGTTTTTTACTCCTTGCAGTAAGTAATGCTCTCTGCAATTTAACAGCCAAGGGATATTTTATGTATTTTCTTTCTTTCATTTCATTTCATACCACTGCAACTACGGTTCTGAATTGTGTTTGTCTGCTAACTCTTCCAAGGCTATAATAGGTTCAACATTCCACAATGTTTCGTCTCTCTATCTCACTCTGTACCAGAATATGCAAGGAAAATTATAGGAAGACATCCATTCAGCTCCTGTGCCAGAGGTCACCAATGGTTTGGGTAAATTGTTCTACTACCTTGACAGCTATCTTGCCTTCGCCTAGCTAGCAGTCATGAATGTGAATATTTACCTCGACTCTCTGTTGTGGGAAGGTATTAAATCCAATTACCCCAAAGTTTCTTTGGTTTTCTTCTTTTTTCTTATTGAGCTTTCACACTTTGTTTATTTTATGGTTAAAGGTCTGATCCAAATTGCTATTTGGTTGCAGAATTCTTCAAAAGGTATAATTCCTTCATCTTCTCGTGAACATGCTCAAGGACATTCAGTTTTGTTTTAACTCAGAGCCTTTCTGCAATTGTTCATTAGGTGTTGTTGTCTTCATGTGTAATCTTTGCAGCTCCCAGCAGGCAAATCAATGAACCACAAGCCTGTTGTGATAATAAGTTTTTCATTTGATAGTGGGGTTACATGCATTATAACTACTAAACAAACCTGATGTGACAATAAGTTTTTCATTTGAAATTGGGTTACATGCATTATATCCTAATATCAAAGTGCTTCTTCTTTGTGTTGTCCATCTTGCAATTTGAGCTATCGCTTCGTTGTGTTGTCCATCTTGCAGTTTGAGCTATCGCATGCGAGACAAGTTGTAGGGTAGTGGGCCCAAAGAGTTAGACAAATGGTAAATTTGTGGGGCCACAACGTAAAACATGGTGATTTATTACTACTTTGTATGTGACATCTTTGCATGCTATTTTTGAGTTATGTGATTGATATAGAATGGAATTAAACCAATTTATCGTAAGTGCCTTTCCACTCTTTTCAACAGAAACTAAATATCATAAAGACAAAATTGAATTCTGATTGAACAAATGTTGCGCAAGGCTTAAATTTCCTTGGCACTACCGAATAATAATGTAAAGGTACTAAAAATGCAGGGGTACTTCAAAAATAATAACAACAATATAAAGGATGAAAATGCTCCCAGGTGACCTGCTGCGCCAACTAAAGCGCTTGGTATCTTCAAAATAAGGTTGGTTACATCTGTATATCAAGCTTCTTCTCAATTCAACTCACAGTGCGACACGACCACCATGAAGTAAATTTTCTATCTATACTGTCTCAATCTCAAGATTCACCTAAATTTGATTCACAGCGACCACCATTAGATAATTTTCCATTTCCCAAAAAAGGAGCTTCATCGCTCTCTGATAACTACCCATTTGCTTTTATCTTTCTACTTTCCTGCATCATATTCACGATGTCCCTCATCCGAGGTCTCTCTTCAATAATTCCCTGTAAGCATAAATTAGCAATTTTGATCATAATCTGCAGTTCCATCATGCTAATTTGATCTTTCATATTTCGATCAACAATTGTCATGAATCTTTCTATGCCTTCGCTAAAACGATATGTTTCAGTCCATTCTGCCAGAGGTGTGTCTTCATGTGCATGATCTGTATGCATCTGCAAAATGCCAAATGCCAAGGATTGACAATCATTGATACTGCAATTGCCACCAAACACAAAAGGCGGAAATGTAAAAGGCACAATGAGTAAGTCTACCGTGTGAGAAAACTGGAATTGGTAATTTGTATAGCCAAGGGTATGTTTGGAATTGGTCAAACAAATATGGAAGTGTAATTCATGCCAGCAGGTCTGTTCAAACCGTATTACTCAACACCAGTGTATTTGTTAATTAGACTAAATACAACTAGTTCAACTAAGTCAAACTGAACACAACTCCATCAACTCCTCAATCAACTCCACCAAACTCAATCACTTGAGTTCTAACTGAAGTCCTTCATGCAATAGCTCCAGTAACCCATAAGAAAAGCGTATTTCCTTCTGCAAGTTGCATGTGCCACATCCGTAGCTCGAACTGAAGTGCTGCAAGAGGATAAGTTAATGTTTATAGCCCAAATATTATTAAGAGATAATAATATTTGACTGTTCTATTTTTAGCTTGGCGGTCTAAAAATAAACTCCACCCATCTATCTAAAAATAGAACTCCATCTATTTTTACCAACATGACCAATCATCCACAAATAGCATCCTGCAACTCATAGACCATGATCCATATGTCTAAAAATAGACTTTACGCCAAAAATAGCCAGCGGGTCCACTTAGTGAAGGCGACTTCTTTTCACTAAGATCCATCATCTTGTTGCATTTTCAACGCTCCCTCTCAACAAGATATGGATTATTTGCAACCCCTATCCTGTAACTCTGGAATGTTCTGCATGCAACACATCTACCCGGTCTACTTGCTCCAACAACACTTGGAACAAAAACACTCCCAACTGACCCCTCTGTTGGGCTAGAAACATACTCTGATGCTGAAGCTCTACCTGCTGCTGACAAATGCTCCCTCTCTGACATCTGCGCTACTCAACATCTCCATGCATCTCGAACTATTGAACACCTCTCCGTGCCACCTAGCACTCTGCAAAACACTTGTGCCTCTCGCATTATTGCAACCTGCTAGCTATGCGCTGTCCTGGGATTCCCTGCACTGTCGCTCTCTCTGTCGCTTCATCCGCATCTGTCTCTACCCAATCAGTCAGTTCCTGCTACTCCACATCGGGGCTCCTGTAGCAAGTTATCATCCAAGAGTTTGGGTACCTCAAGGATCCTGCCCCTCCTCCTTGGGACAATCACTCTATATCGCCCCACCTCCTACCTGGAGGTATGGCTACATGTGATCCCTCAGCCCACCTGGCTCGAAGTTTCCCCCTACTGGAGGTCTCTAGATGAGTAAATGTCTCTACTCGATCTCCACACATCTTCCCCTGTTGTGGCTTCTCCACAACCTCCTGAAGCTGCTGTACCAATCGTGGCTCCTCCACAATTGTCTGAGACTTCTTCTGGCTCTGCATGTTGAGAGGTAATATACCCTCCCTCTCAACCACCAAGTCTCCATCAGTTGCCTTGTTGCGCAAGGCTTTCTATGCATCTTGAACCTCAAGAGCATATAGGTTCTTGACTCGTGAACCAATCTGCTTCACCTGTCTAGTGATGATGTGTCTAAGGAAAACCTTTCCCTTACTGAAGACTACATCATAGCCTCTGTCTTCCAGCATCGCAATCGACACCAAGTTTCTCTTCAGTCCTGGTACATACTTGACATCGGTCAAGGTAAAGCGATATCCATGCTCCCTCTGAAAAATAACCGTACCTACACCTGAGACACTATAATTCTCATCATTACCCATCGCTATGAGTATCTGGAGATCTTTCTCCTCCAAAGTATTGAACAAACCCTTGTCGCCGGTCATGTGGAAAGAAGCTCCACTATCAAGAAACCAATCACTTCCCACCATGGATGAAACCATGCACGCGAAGAGTGTGAAATCCAACTCAAACTGTGAAGCAAGTGCCTCACCTTTAGACCTTCCCCGGATCCCTTCTTGGATTTCCTCCGTGGGCAATTTGAGGCATAATGGCCCACCTCATGACAACGAAAGCATCACACTTTCGATTTGTCAACCTTCTTCTCATCATTGGAAGAACTGGATTCAAAAAGAGAGACCTTCTCCTTGTTTTCTTTGGCAGCCAAAGCGCAATTTTCTTCATCAGATGCCTTTGATAAAGATCTGTCCCTGGTATTCTGCCTGATCTCCTCTTGCACAAGATCCGACCAAAGTCTCTCCCATCCTGGAAATTTCTCCCGACCATTGACAGAGTCCTGATAGGAATGCCAACTCTTTGGAAGACCAAGGAGAGCCAAGCTCACCAATTTCTCATCATCGACAGTCACCCCCACACTTCCCAGCTCATCCCTGCATTGGGTGAACTTCGTGAGATACTCGGGCATACTATCTCCATTCTCACACTTAATGTTTCTGAGTTTATCCTTGAGCGCCAACTTCCTCTGGTCGCTCTTTCTTTGGAATAAATCTGTCAACGCTTTCCACGTCAAGTATGGAGAAGCCTTTCCATGCAGGCTGGACACAATGTGATCCTTCACGCCCTCCAACAGAATCCTTCGACACTTTGTTGTCTTCTTTTGCCAAGCCTCAACTTGAGCAGCATCAGTAGGCTTTGGGACTTCAGCATCTATGAACGCCTTCAACCAATTGTCATCTAAAACCGCCTCCATCCTGTCTTTCCATGCAATATAATTCAAGCTGCCCTCAAGGGCATACTCCAATCGCAATCCGTTCAGAGACATTTCAACTTTGACACCAAGAGAACACTACTGCAAATTCGAATTCCACTAGCTCAAAAACTCAACCGCTTCTGATCTAAAATTCGTGAGAACAAAGTATTTCTCGTACAGAGATCGACTGTATGGGCATTCACCGGATATATCACCTTCCAAAAGAAGGATGAATCCAGAGGCTACCTGGCCCGATTACAGACTCTGCCTGAAGAAATCAAACGTAATCACTTCCTGAATAATATATCTGATGATCAATCCTCGCTTTGATATCCTATAGAACTTTTTCTACAAATCAACTTGGCTCTGATACCATGTAGAAATTTTGAATAATATAACACTTATTCACAGAGATTATCCTGATTATACACTATTTGCGGAATCATGCATAATAAATAACCTCCTCTACGTTGATCATCAATTTTGCAGTATTAAGAAACAATCGCATGCGCACATTGAAACATCAATCACACATATCAACACAGTATATCACGAGGAAAGGATACAGCTAAAAACCCCCAACTATCTGTATATTATATTGATTGAGAACATGTAACAATACATAGTACAATACTCCTC
>APFE030497291.1:0-11007 GCA_000404065.3 Pinus taeda | reverse complement strand
AATATTATAAAGTAAAAAAAAAATTAATATATATTTGTTTATATAGTTTAAAAAGGTAGATATATAAATATGGATGGTCATAAAAAAATAGCATATTGGGCATGTGTAAGAGAAGCCTAGAAGAGTTGGTTTGCTTCCAATGAGGAGTTGGAGGAAGCCTTATGAGGGAAGATAATCATAGAATCACTAGAAGCAGGAAAAAATAGTATCTGTGTAGTGAGCATAGGTACTGTTATCATCTGAAGGAGATTAGTACGGGATTGTTGAGAGCAGGTTGAAAATTAAAATTTCAGGGATGAAAGGTTTGGGAAAAAACAGCTAAAATTCAAAAGGTCATAATTCTCTGCCTATAAACTAGAATTCAACATATGACCAGTTGTTGGAGAGATAATTCCGGGAAAGATACAACAATCCACCTAGAAATTTGGTTCGAGGCGAAAAATTCTTCAAAAAAAAAAAAAAACAAAGCTATAGGAGTTTTTAGGGGCAACAAAAGTTAAATATGTTTCAATATTTCAAAGGGCATAACTCTCAACTCAAGTGTCAAAATAATGCAAGTAGACAATCAATAGAAAGCTATTGAATAGGGGAACAATTGGATAAATCCATAATTCTAAATTCATTGTATAATTTGGGCAAAATTTGCAAGAAAATATACTAAAAAGTTTTCAAGAAAAAATTCCTAATAGCATATAGGAGTCTAGAAGATACTCAGGGGCCTTACAATGAAGGGGAAAAATTTAAGGTTGTGAATATAAGAATAAGTTATGCTAAAACTGAACCTAATGGTCATGGAATGGACCAAACAAAGTATGGATATTTGGAAGAAATTGTCAAGAGTCTCAAATTGAAAGTGCTCAGGTACAAAGTTGATAATGAAAAATTGATGAAGGAGAAACAACATATTAATCATCAAATATTTATGTAGATTTTGAAAAAAAATTAGAGAGAATTGGGCCACCAAACTGAGTCTAGATTAGAATATGAGCACAATGCTAGAGAGAGGAATTCTAGGAGTGTTGTTCATTAGCACAAGTAATCAAACCAATAAAAGGGCTTATCTACATCTAATTCCAAAAGTATATCTAGTGTGTCATGAGTGAGAAAGTCGGGTTGAAAATCAAATAGGGGAAATTTGCAAGGAGAGCTAAGTAAAATCAAACCTCCCACCTTTAATGGAGAGAATGATAAAGGAGAGGAGGTTGAAGTTTGGTTGCTGTAGATAAGAAAATATATTCAACCATATAATTACTCTTCAAACTTGGAAGCCAGAGTTGTCATTTATCAACTAAAGGGAAAGGCTAATCTCTAGTGGGAGCAACTCAAAATACTTAAGAACTTGAATGAAATGTGAATCTCTTGGAGAAAGCTTAAACAAAATTTCCAAAAGAAGTATTTATTAGAGCGATATTATGAGCGAAAAATGCAAGAATTCTTTGATCTTCAAATGGGACACATGACCATGGAAGAATATAGTCAACAAATTTGTTGAGTTATTGAGGTATGTACACTTTATTAAATATGAAAAGGTCAAAATACAAAGATACGTCAGTGGACTACTATCCTTTTATCCTAACAAGCTGAAATATGATGAAACTAAAACCTTGGTGTAATAGCCCTGGTGAAAATTCCATGTAATAAAAGTTAATAAAGGCAAAATAATAACCATCATTGAGGGGACACTTATTCCAAGCTAAATGTTGGAAGAAAAACATAGTGATGGGGATCACTAGTGATTTATTAATGGCTAAGGAAATTGGAAAAGGCATTGGAAAGGCAAAATGGCATTTTGGAACATTTATTTATGAAAATAATGGAAATTAGGAGAAAAGGGAGGTGAAAGGTCACAAGTTGCATGTGAGGAGGAAAATGAAGGAAAATAATGGAAATTGAAGAAATTACAGGCCTCATTAATAAAAAGCCTTCTAAGTCAATACCCAAACTTTTGTTAGTTCAGTTCTGGAGCTCTCTCTCTATTCTCTCTCTCTCATGCTCTTGGACACTTAGAGTTTTCTTGGAGCATTCTTGGAGGGTGTGGCATACTTGGAGTTTTAGAGCAAGAAGGAAAAGGAAGAGCAAGATGGCACAAGAATACATCAGGATCAGCAACTACAACAAGTTTTTCTTGCAGGTACCGAGTTGCATGTATGTTTTCCTCACTAGTTTTAGCATGCATGTGGTTTATTGGTTATGATCTGTCATTGGCATGGAGGATTTCCTAGATTGATAGTGGATTTTCATAGCCTTTTCATTTCCTGGATAGCCATGGTGTTGTGGGTTCATTGATTTGTTTTTCTAGTTGATTCTCATGTTTCCTTTAGTTTGGGTTGACTTACTAGTTCGTGGAGCCTTGGTTGGACAAACGCTCTAGAGCCCTGTATAAGTTGTGGGTTGAGTTACTAATCTTATAAGCCTTGGTTGGAACAAATACTCTAGAGCCCTGGAAAGCTTGGGTAGAGACTGATCCAATCATGGTTTTGTGATGTCCAACCATGAGGTGGAATATTGTTTGGTGGGTTGAGATGGTTACCCTGTTGAAGCCCTGGAGGGTTTTGGATTGATGTGTTTTATGAGATCCCACATTTATGCTTGGAATATGGCATGGGAGTGTTTGGATGAAAGGAGTTTTGGCTTAGCAATGTCTACGATTGGGTGGTTCGTGGAAGTCCCACAACTGGTTGGCCTTTGCATCACTAATATGAGGTTATTTCTCCTTGTTATTTCATGAGTATTATAACGGTTTATATGTGGATCATATGGTTGTTGTTTCCTTGGTATTTGTATTGTTATTATGTTGGTTATGAACATGTATTATGGCAGTAGCTATGTATGGCTCTCATCATGTTTTCACTCGTAAATGAATGAATAATGTATCTATGGCCTAATGGATGAAACTGCAAATAATGTGTTGAGGCATCAATGCTTCTTAGTGCCTCTAAGATGATTATGAGACCCCTACGCTTAGATATGTTCTTTACACCTATAGATTACATGTTTGTGATATGTTTAACAAAATGCTTGTCATAGTTAGTAGGGGTCCATTCAAGCCCTTATTTAAGTAATTGCATTTGTATCATCATTTCATTGTTATATTTCTATTCTAAGGTGTCATTTAGTTCTAGGTAGTGACCTGGGATCTAGGCCTAAAAAGGTGGCTCAAATCCTAGGGATGCGGCCAAAGCAATGGGCAGAAAGGTCCATGGACGTCGGCATACCATGTTGTGGGAGTGTCCAGAGCCCTCTAGATCCATGCATTCCCATACCAAGGGAGTGTCCAGGAGTTTAATAGTCTTAAAACTTAGTGGAACTCAAGGGATAGTTACCTGAGAGGTTGGGATGGTTCTTGAGAGTCTTTTTGCTGCTATAGAAGGTTTGTATGGTGTGTTTCCGTTAGTTCCACTTCCTTAACATGACTTAGGAGGTTGGATCATATCATAGTAAATTCCCAACACATGTTTACCCTGGTTAGCTGGTTACTTGGGTAGATGTGGGAGCAGGGTGTTATTGAGTGGTATCACAGCATGGTTCACCCCTTGGATTGGATGGGATGTGTGTTGGTCATGCATTCATGTTAGTTTCATATGTGTTTCTTGTCTTGTAAGACCATGTTCCTATTTCATTTGTATGGTATGGGTCATGGTTGTAGTGATGTCACCATTCGAAGTTGATGGTGTTGTTGCAAAATGAGTCATCATGAGTGTATGGTTGATCAATGTTTATGCATGTTAGTACTCACATGTGGTCAAGTGTATAGTGATGTGGTGGTTGTTTTCATGCATGAGGTCATGATATGTGTTGTTGATAAGGTCATGCATTAATGGTTGGACTCTAGCTAGAATGATTGTTATATAGTTATGATTATGTATTATATGTATATACGTTTTCATGATTATGTTATACATGTATTACGCTAATTGGTTGATCTTGCAGATGAGGTATCCTCCTCGAATTATTCTAAGGTCTGTTGGTTTATTGTGATTTGGTTTAGCTGACATGACACACCTTGTAGGAAGAATAACAACGATGACTAGCAAGATGGTAGACTACAGTTCTCAAGACTCTCCCTATGGATCAGATGAACGACATGGTGTTGGGCACTCTTCTGATTTGGCAGATACACTGAGAATCTTAAAGGAAGAAATAAGGAGTTGTAAGGTAGGAACTAACAGAATCATACATGCACAGGAGAAACAAGCAGAGGTAAATGCAGTGATACTTTAGATTTTGTCAGAATTGCAGTTAAAGGGACCACTTCGAATCAGCCATGAGAAGGAGGACAAAAATAATGGGGCATATGGTAGTAGATCTCATGGTGGCCACATGTCATATAGAGATGCCATGGTTAGAGTTGGAAGGTTTTTGGATACTTCATATAGGAGAGGTGATAGACTATTCTAGTTCTGGTTTTGAAAGGCATGATGATCAACATTGTTATCATCCTTACAGGAGGAGTGATAGCGGATATTTTTTGGATGATTTTAAGAAAGAAAAGTCACCATCATTTGACGGAGATATGAATAAATCGCAGGATGCAAAGGCATGGTTGCTTGGTATGAGGAAGTTCTTCAGGTTGCATGATTACTCAAAGAACATGAAATCAAGAATAGCTAGATTCAGTCTCAAAGGTAAAGCAAATATTTGGTGGGAAGATGTGAAGAATTTCAGAGGTATTCATGAGGAGGAATTGAATTGAAATGAGTTTGAGAGACTATTCAAGAAGAAGTATATATTAGAGAGATTCTTTGATGATAGGGAAAAATAATTATATGAGCTAAAGATGGGATCGATGATAGACGAGGAGTACACTAACAAGTTATTGAAGCTACAAAGGTGTGTGCCTTACCTCAAGAAGGCGAAGGCCAAGATTCAGAGATTCACTAGTGGGTTACTGATTGCATTCGAAGACATGATTAAGCTCGATGAGCCTACATCCTTGGAGGAGGCCATCCAAAAGCTAAAGCGTTGTTATGAGCAATCAAAGTGTAGATCTGAGATTAAGTTGTACTAGAAGGGTAATGCAAGGAAAAAAATAAAAATGGGACAAGAAGTGAGAAATACCTCAGGATTTAGGTAATAAATAGAATACATCACCATCTAAGAAGTTCAATGTATCTAATAGAGGATATGGATTTTGATATGAGGAGGAGAATAAGGAACCTGTGGGGTGTTGGACTTGTGGAGGAGATCATCGCAGGAGAGATTGTCCACAGTATTAGGGTGGTAGACTGCATATTTACAATGCTAAAGAGGCACAAATAGTGGGAGATGTTGGATAGAGTGTTCCTATGATCTATGCAGTGCTGGATAACATACAAGAAGACCATCAGGCATCTATCATTGAGATGGATAGTAAGCTTTGTCATCAAGTTGTTTCTGTTTTGTTTGATCTTGGATCTAATTATAGCTATGTCAGTCCTAACTTGGTGGATAAGTGTGGTTTCAATAAAGAAGTGCATGTAGAGTCTTGGTTAGTGCAGTTGGCTATAGGTACAAAGAAGTGAGTTCATAATTGGGTAAGAGCTCGTACATTTTACTTAAATGGTATGCCTACCTCAACACATTTGAATGTATTACCATTGGGATCATACAATATGTTGTTGGGTATGGATTGGTTGTACCTTCATAGAACCAAGGTGGATTGTTATGACAAATATATTGAGTGCTTGGATTACAATGGTAAACAAAGAGTTTTGCGAGGTAAGAAGAAATCCAGATCAGCTAGGATGGTGACTCCTATGCAGGTAAAGCATAGTCACAGAAAAGGATGTGTGTTATTTATAGTGCATATTTCTAGTGACAAAGGTAAGGAATATGAGGATGCAAATGTTTTGAGCAAGTACCCGATTCTATAAAAGTTTCAAGATGTTTTTCCCACAGAGATTTCAGAGCTTCCACCTCATAAGGAAGTATACTTCTCTATTGAGTTGGTGTGAGGGGCATCTCTGACACCAAAGGAACCTTACAGGATTAGTATACCTGAGTTGGTGGAGTTGAAGTAAATATTCGACGAGGATATATTAGGCCAAGTGTATCACCATGGGGTGTACTAGCACTGTTTGTGAAGAAGGATTGTACTCTCAGGTTGTGCATTGACTACAGGTAGTTGAAAATAGTGACCATCAATAATAGGTATCTATTGTCGAGGATTGATGACTTGTTCGGTTAGTTGAAGGGAGCAGAATTGTTCGCAAAGATTGATCTGAGATATGGATATCATCAGGTACACATTAAAGAAGAGGACATCTACAGGATAACTTTCTGGACCAGGTATGGGAATTATGAGTTTTTTGTAGTTCCATTTGGTTTAACTAATGTTCCATCTACCTTTATGTGCTTGATGAATAGTTCATTGCATCCATATTTGGACAAGTTTGTTATTGTGCCCATTGATGATATATTGGTATATTCAAAAAATGAAGAAGATCATGTCGAGAATTTAGCAGCAGTGTTGAGATTGTTGAGAGGGCATCGGTTATATGCTAAGATCAACAAGTGCAGTTTCTTTCATACTAAGGTGCACTACTTGGGACATGTGGTTTCCAAGGATGGAATAATAATGGACCTAGAAAAGGTAAGAGTTATCATGGAGTGGGCAACTCCCAAGAATTTGGATGAGGTGAGATCTTTCATGGGGTTAGAAGGTTATTGCAGGAGGTTGATCAGGAACGTCTGGCATATTACTCATCCTACCACATCATTGCAAAGGAAAGGTAAGAGGTTTGAATGGATAGAGGAGTGTGCAACCATTTTTAAGTAGCTCAAGTAGTTGTTGACACATGCACCCGTGTTAAATATTGCAGATCCAGAGAAAGAGTTTGTAGTATGTATAGATGCTTACAAGAGAGAACTTGGTGGAGTCCTTATGTAGGATGGACAAGTGGTATGCTATGAGTCACGAAAGTTGAATGAGCATGAGAAACTACCACACACATTATCTTGAGCTGGAAGTGATCATACATGCATTGAAGATGTGGAGGCACTATCTTATTGGCAGGCGGTTTTTATTGATAATTGGTCACAATGGTTTGTTGTATATATTTAACCAACCAAATTTGAATGGAAGGTAGGCTCGGTGGTTGGCCATGACCAATGAGTTTGACCTTGAGATCAGGTATATCAAAGGTAAGGAGAACAGGGTGGCAAATGATCTTAGTAGGTGGATACGTGTAAATTAGAAAGAAGCTATGAGATCCTATGGGACAAACTTACAGGATAGGATCTTGTAGGGAGATCAGCAAGATGTCAGGTATATGGATATTGTGCACAGGTCGCAACAGAGTATAGGTACAAGTACAGGTAGTGGTATAGGTATAGGTAGTGGTAGTGGTACAGGTATAGGTATAGGTGCGGGTGCATAGGATGTGGACTATTGTCTTAAAGTAGATGGATTGGTTAGGTTTAGAAATAGGATATATGTGTCAGATAGAAGTGAGCTCAAGAAGGTGATATTGAGCGAGTTTCATGCAAAACCATATTTGGGTCACCCAAGTTATAAGAAGACGCTGACGTCAATGAGGAATTTTTATTATTGGCTGAATTTGAAGAGAGACATAGCAGATTTTGTGTCTAGGTGCTTGGATTGTCAGAAGGTGAGGGTAGAGTGTAAGCATCCAGGTGGACTGCTATAGCTGATTGTGATCCAAGAGTGGAAATGGTAGGTCATTTCCATGGACTTCATTATAGGTTTTCTGAGTACAATAAGACAACATGATTCCATCATGGTAGTGGTGGATAGGTTGACCAAGGTAGCACACTTCATTCCCGTGAATTCTACATTATGAGATAGTGATGTAGCATAGGTGTTCATTAGAGACATGGTTAGATTGCATGGAGTTTCGAAGAAGATTGTGCCATACAGGGATGCAAAGTTCACTTCCAAGTTTTGGAAGTATCTATTTGCACGTTTGGGCACAGAGTTGGCCTTTAGTACAACTTATCATCCATAGACAGATGGATAGACAAAGAGAGTCAACAAGATATTGGAGGACATGTTGAGGATGTATGTGCTCCATTAGTAGTGGAAGTGGGAAGAGTACCTTCCACTGGTAGAGTTCAATTATAACAATGGGTATCAGGAATCCTTGAGGATGATTCCATTTGAGGAATTATATGGGAAAAGATGTAATAATCCCATCAGTTGGAGTGATCTAGCTAACAAGGTGTTGATTGGATCAAACATGTTGGCAGACATGGAGTGGGAAATGCAAGTAATCAAGAAGAGTTTGAAAGCAACACGGGATAGGTAGAAGAGCTACGCAGATCAGAACGGGTTATTCAAGGAGTTCTAGGATGGGGAACATGTGTACTTCCACATCAAACTGAAGAAAAGCTCCTAGCAAATTGGATCATGTGCCAAGATGGCACCCCGCTTTTATGGACATTTCAGGATTATTGAGAGGATTGGTCCAGTAGCCTATCGACTTGCACTTCATATGATAGTGAAAGTCCATGATGTTTTCCATGTGTCATTACTTAAGAAGTATGTTAAAGAATTTGATCATGTAATTGATTGGTATATATTGTAGGTGGAGCTAGAAGGAGAATCCTAGCCAAAAATGCAATGTATTTTGTAGAGAAATATGCTCATGCTTCGAAACCGAGCAATTGAGCAGGTTAAAGTTCAATGGAAGCACTTTGGGCCCAATGAAGCTACACTGGAGATGGAGGATCAGATGTAGGTTATGTATCCTTCATTATTCGTTGGTTGAGCGGATGTTTTGGTATATGTCCTTGGTATATGTTTTTGGTACATGTTTTGGTGATGTTTGGTATATGTACATATGTATATGGGTGTAACTACTACCATGAGTTGTGTTATAAAGATCCAATAATCATTATGGGTGTCATGTCATTATGATGTTATGATTGTTATGCCATTTTGTTGGTTTTCTTCTCAGTAGGATGATCATTCTAAATATTTCAATGAGCTAAGTTATAAATCTCCATGGGTAGTATGTTTTTCTTACAACAATCTTGTTGGTTGTAGGTATTATTAAACACCTAGGACGGTGTTACCCCAAGGGGGAAGGTTTGTAATAGCCCTAGTGAAAATTCCACGTAATAAAAGTTGATAAAGAAAAAATAATAACCATGGTTTAGGGGATACTTATTCCAAGCTAAATTTTGGAAAAAACATAATGACGGGGATCACTAGTAATTGATTAATGGCTAAAGAAAATTGGCAAAGGAAATAGAAAAGTCTTTAGAAATGAAAAATGGAAATTTGGAACATTTATTTATGAAAATAATGGAAATTAGGAGAAAATGGAGGTCAAAGGTCAAAGGTTGCATGTGAGGATGAAAATGAAGGAAATTGAAGAAATTAGAGGCCTCATTAATAAAAAATATTCTGAGGATCAGTAGACATACTTTTGTCAATTCATTTTTGGAGATCTCTCTCTATTCTCTCTCTCTCATACTCTTGGACAATCAGAGTTTTCTTGGAGCACTCATGGAGGGTGTGGCATACTTGGTGTTTTGGAGAAAGAAGGTAAAATCACAAAATGACATCGGGGTCAACAACTATAGTGGTTTCTCTTGCAGGTACCGAGTTGCATATATGATTTCCTCACTAGTTTTGGGATGCATGTGGGTTATTGTTCATGATCTGTCATTGGCATGGAGTATTTCCCGGATTGATAGCGGATTTGCCTAGCCTTGCCATTTCCTAGATAACCATGGTGTTGTGGATTCATTTATTTCTTTTTTTGTTTGGTTCTCATGTTTCATTTAGCTTGGGTTGAGTTACTAGTTCCTAGACCCTTGGTTGGACAAAGACTCTGGAGCCGTATATAATATGTGGGTTGAGTAACTAGTATTGGAAGCCTTGGTTGGAACAATTGTTACCAAGAATAGTGTCCACTCGGATGCTGGTATTCCCACTAAGATGGGTAGCTATCTTAGAAACAAACAAGTAAAATCTACTATTGTTTTCTTTTATGGAAATAGACAAGAGGAGAACCAAGAAGACCAACCTGAGTCTTGCACTTGATTTCCTCTCCTTCTTGATAGAGCTTCACTGCTTCTTCTTCATCTGCCCAACTTCAAAGAGAACCTATGGAATCATAGCAACATACTGCTATCGAAGAAAAAAAGATCTATATCCCTAAATAACATAGGATCAGATGTATGTTAACCATATAAATGCATATATAAACCAGTACACAAGAATATGGAAGAAAACAAGAATAGTTTTATTAAGATGAAAAGTAGCAAGAGGATTACAACCATATGCTCTGACCCAGCATCATCCTCTAGCTAGGAATCCCTTCTTCACCTCAAGCAAAGCTTAGATCACCCAACACTATGAATGTACACCAGAAAACCAACAACACTTCTCTATGAGATACAAAATTCTAGCCCTTGGATCTCTGTGATGAGGGATCCATATATAGATGATTACAGAGAGGTGAGTCATCTTCTGGGATCTTGATTAGTGTCCTCTCTCTGATAGTTCCTCCTTCCACTTGGAGAATGATGATCTCTTACTCATCCCTGGTCGAAAACAGAGAGGCAAGTGTCAGAGGGGAAGCTTCTGGAAGATTCCATGATCTTCCACCTCGCATTTTGTCCCTGCCATTTGTCCATTCCCGACCATTGCACCCTACAGAGGAGAAATTCAGTATGCATCACACCTTGTACACTGGGAAGGTGATATGCATCACACCCTCTACACTGGGCTTTTAGTATCGTCCAATTTTGACCATTTATGAGCAGTTTTCAATGTAGAACTTCTGGGAGATGATGTAATCAGCTGACCTTGTTCCTTTAGGCAGTGAAGCAACACTTTTAGGGACTTAGGAGTCCTCAGTTTATGGACATTTATGATTGGGGTTGAAGTGCCCAAAAATGTCTATAACATTCATGAAAATGCATCTTTCTTCAATAGTCTTGTTAGAGGTGCTACTATTCTCCCATAATTCTTAACAAACTTGCGATAATACCCTGTCAACCCGAGAAATCCTCACAAATGCTTTATGGATGTGGGGATTCTCCATTCCTTAATGG
>APFE030497286.1:2965-68572 GCA_000404065.3 Pinus taeda | reverse complement strand
CGAAGAGGAGAGAGAATTATGTGACAATGTTGACTTCTGTTTTGGCATCTTTGACCAACTTTGACTTTGGATGGTTTGACTTGTTTTGACTTGGGTTTTGGATATGTTCTTAGAGGATGAATTTAGGAGAGAGAAGGCATAAACTTTCTTAGCACTTTGACCAAATTTGAACAAGGCATAAGAAAACTTTAGCCGCAGGGTTGAATTTGACTTTAACTGATTTATGAGGCAGATTTTACGACTGTTTTGATCGAGTTTGACTAAGAGAAGGAGGCCTCATTATTTGACCAGTTGACCAAATATTTTACAGTGGATTTGATCGTTGACCAAGGAATGGTTAGGGTTGCATTGGCTATTTTTTACTTTGACAGAAGATTGCAGATTTGAATTTTGACAAGATTTGAATTGTATGCTCATATAGGATTAGATATTGGTTTGTTGATTTGATTAGTCAAGGATTTTACCTTTGACTAGTTATTGATGTACTCGGACTTTGTGTCTCTCCAATAGATGAACAATTTGGAAAGGGTTTTCCCCCTTGTGGGGTGTTTCTTTGGTCTTTAACCAAAGCTCTATGCCTCTATTGTTCTTGGCTATATTATTTTATGCATTTGGTTTATTGTTCTATCTATAATTGCTTAATATTATTGGAATATTGAAAATATATTGGATACTTGATTTCTATTGGAAGAAGAATTTTTATAAGTGATTGTTACAACATAGAACATTGGAAAATTAACAATTATCATTAAGTTGTGGGTGGGGGGGTGTGGGAGGTGAATCGTATCTATCATATGAGGCACCATACCACTATCCCAGATTAGTAACTACTAACTAGACCTTGTATTAATAACAATCAACCTCTATTAATTCTAAAAACATGATGTGACTGCCTAAAATTATTCCCAATACTTGTCAATCATGGCATAAAACTGTCGAATGGGTAAAACTTACCAATTCTAATAGATTGACAGTATCTACTCCAATGAACTTTTGAATGAACAAGTGTCAACCTTGTAACATTCTTCTAAGCATCCATGGGAGGAGCAATAGTCTGCAACAAACCCGACTGTATTGATGCTATGTTACACCATCTAGAGGCCCTGGAAGTATTTCAGAATGCAGGTTGGTTGTCCTATTTCGAGAAGTTGCAAGGATTCAATGAGAAAATTGTCCTAGAATTTTCACATACATTGCACAAATAAGGCTCATTAGTTAGAGGACTTATGGTTGTTGTTATAGAGGAAGTAGTTTCTAGGGTGATAAGTTAGCCTCAAATGGAAATGCATTGGTTATGCCTTAAAATAGCTTTTCCAACTACCAAAGCCACATTTTTCCAGGAAGATGAGGAGGCAAGGCATAAGGGAAGAGGGGTTGACAGAACCTTGTTGAAGTGGTAAGAAATTTTCTAATACTGATGAATTTGATTTGAATACAAGAGATACAAATTTCATCTACAAATTGTGGAATATAAAATCACAATATAGAAACACACGCAATGACATGCAACCATAAAAACACAAGGAAGATAATGATTTTATAGGGGAGGCCAACTGGGAGAAACCCCTTTGCTACTTTTCATTAATCAAATGAGAGAAACTATTACAATTTCTTGCTTCAACTCTGAAGCACACCCTGCATTGTAGACTCATTCTCCTGCTAACTCTCCTACTCTAGCCAACACTTAGCCAATTCAAGCCTCCAACTTTTGCTTATTTCCTTATGCACTTAAGGAGAAATTGAGCTCCTAAATAATAGGGGAGTTCCCTATTTCCTTGTGAAATTCCCAAGGAATTGATCACCTACTTAATTACCAAGCTTGTACACTCAACTCATATACAATTGATAATTACAATGTTCCTTCTCCTCCACTCCAGCTAGGCAATTCAAATTCCATGCATGTATGGGCTATTTTTAGCTGATTGACTAGTTTAACTGAGAGATCAGTGAGTTAGCAACAATTCTACTACTTATATGGCCTTCAACTGACTCAATTAATGACTAGAGCTCAGTTAATTGAGTTCAATTGAAAATAATTGAACCAGATTGCTAAATTTTAGCAATCACTAAATGTACAACTCAACTTCAAGCCTACAAACTTGAATTATATGATCTAAGTAGGATACAAGGCCATGTCACACAATTTAATTGTCATCCAAGTCATTTTGTTGATGTAGAAAATCGAATTACTCAATCTGACTAAGGTAGAAGTCAAATTGAGCCTTTCTTGCTACAATTTATAACACTCCCTCTTAGCAAGAAATGGATCTTGCACCACCCCTATCCTGCATTTGTGGAATTAAAATTTTCTTCTTGACAGTGATTTTTTCAAGATATCTGCATCCTGCTCCTTAGTTGGAATGTACCATACCATCATAATTATGCTCAATCATGCAAGTGATGGTACCTAATATCAATGTGCTTGGACCTGTAATGAAATATTCGATTCTCAAAGAGTTTAATACAACTCTGATTATCACAATAAATTATTGTCGGATCCATCTCCTAACTGAAAATACCCACAATTGTTTTCCTCATCCATATGGCCTCATATGTTGCTTGACTTGCAACCATGTATTCAAACTCTGTTGAGTTGAGTGCCAGAGACCTCTATTTCCTGCTATACCAGGAAATAGTTGCAGACCCAACACTAAAGATAGCACCTAAAGTACTTTTTTATGTCTTATGGAATCCCTACCCAATCTACATAAGTGAAGCCTTGAAGCTTCAATCCCTCTGTCCTCCTATACCATAACCCATACTCTATTATGCCTCTGAGGTATATTAACACATGCTTTGTTGCCTTCCAATACAATTTTGGTAGGCTTCACCATGATTTTACTTAATTGATTAACTACATAACATATGTCGGGCCTTGTGTTCACCAAATACATTAAGGATCCCATAAGATTCCTATAGGTGGTCACATCTACCGCCTCCCCTGAAGAGGCATCCTCATTCCTCTAGTTTGTATCTATAAGCATGTCTAGGCTTGCAGTTTTGTATATGAAATCTATGAAGTATTTCAGAGGAATATTTCCCCTGACTCATAAACAACTCTCCATCCCCCTGCCATACCTCCAACCCAAGGAAGTAATGCATCAAACCCATGTTCTTCATCTCAAATTCTCTTACAAGGTCCTTCTTGCAAGAGTGGATCAACAGGTCATCCCTTGTAAGTATCAATTCATCAACATAAAATACCAAGATAAGCAACTTGCCATCTACCACAATGTGATAGAGTTTGGCATCTTCTTCACTATTGGTGAATCCAAATCCATTTAGATATGTATCAATCCAAGTGTACCATGCTTGGGGTGCCTATTTGATACCATAAAGAGCTCTCCCAAGTTTGCACACGTGTCTACCTTTCATACGTCTCAAACCCCTCATAATGCTCTATGTAAATATCTTCCTCAACAACTCCATTGAGGAAGGAAGTCTTAACATCCAACTGGTGGATATTCCACCCAATCTACACAACTTTTGATAGAATGGATCTGATTAAGGAATATTTCCAGAGGAGCAAAGGTTTCCTCATAGTCAACTCCCTCTATCTGTGAGAAGTCTTTGGCCACAAATCTGGCCTTGTACTTCTCGATGCTCCCATCAGTTGCATGCTTCAATTTGTAAATCCATCTGGAACCAACCACGAACTTATCATCTGGTCTCGACACCACCTCCCATACAATGTTCTTCATGATGAGTCATACTCCACCATGGCATCAACCCACATTGGTAAAGAAACTTCTTCCTCAAATGAAGAAGGCTCTGACTCAATGATTTCTATGATGAGATCCATACACCTAGTGTATCTGTCTAGTGACCTCCTCTACCTATGCAAGGATATAGGAGACCCCACTTGCTCGCATGCATCTTGCACCAACCTTTCATCTTCTTTGGTTCTCTTGCTTCCTTATATGGAAGGTTCTAGTTGAGTGGGTGTATCCACTCGGCCTCTTCTATGCTCCTCCATATGTGGCTGCTCCACAACATCCCGAAGCTTTGACTGGGGATCCTCCTCTAGATATATAAGCTCCTCCTCTAGTGGGATACTTAGCTTTCTCTCTAGAGATCATCTCATAGCCTTCTCCTCATTAAATCTGACATCTCTCCTCACCATTGTCACCCCGAGTGAGGGAAAATATACCCGGTAATTATGTGGTGTCTCTGTGTATCCTACAAAGATGCCCATTTTAGTTGTAGGCTCCAATTTCTTCTTGCTACCCTTGGAGACATCAAAAGACACAGTATCTCCAAAAATTCGAAAACGGGATACATCTAGCTTCCTCCCAGAGAAATATTCTCCAGATGTGATGCCAAGTATTATGTGAGGGCTTCGATTCTATAAATAAACTGCGACATTGCATGCTTATACCCATAGGTTAATGGCAGCCCTTGGTCATGCAACACGACTCTTGTTCCTCCCACTATGCTTCTATTTTTCCTTTCAACCATGCCATTTTTTTGTGGGTTATGAGGTGCTATTAGTTCTCTTATAATACCTTATTTGGCACAAAATTCGTTGAAGGTGTTAGATACAAATTCTCCCACATTATCACTTTTCAGGGGTTTTAATTTTTGACTGGTCTCCTTTTCAAACAATGCTTTAAATTCAAGAAATTTGGAGAAAAAAAATCATCCTTTTTCGTCATGAAGAAGATCCAACATGTTCTACAAAATTCATAAAAAAAAACACATAATACTTGTGTTTTACTAAAGAGGTTGTCGAAAATGGTCCACATATATTAGAGTGGACTCACTCCAAGATTTCTCTAGCTCTACTATCTCAGCCCTGGAAGGTGGATTTGACATACTTCCCTAGTGTGCATCCCTTGAAGACATCATACTGGTCAAAGGTGCATTTCAAGAGTCTGATGGTAATTCTCTACATGATTTTTAAGGCCCCATTGTGTAAGTATCCCATGCACCCATGTCAGAGTTCTCCAACATCTTGACTTTGCATAAAATTTTTCCTTGCTACTTAGTGTAGGGCAAGCATCCACCTCAAGTTTGTAGATCTTTTTCACTCTAACTCCAATCTGTTTCACTTGCCCCATGGTGACATGATTCAGAAATTCCTCACCCTTACTAAACACAATATTGTAACCTTTGCCCTCCAATAAAACTACAAAAATCAAATTATTCTTCATCTGAGGTACATACATGGTATCTTTTAGATGAAAATGGGAGCCTCAATCTCTCTTAAAGGTGACAATACCAATTCCTTTGGTACTATACCTCCCATCATCTTAAGGTTCCATGCGCATATGGAGATCCTTCTCCTCTAGGCTACTGAAGAAATATTTGCATCCTGTCATATGGAATGAGACACTAGAATCTAGGTACTACACACTCCCCACTATTGTGCTTACCATGCAAGAAATTACGGTGAAGTCTAATTTGAGTTGTGAACTGAGGGCTTCCCCTCCCTCTCCTCCTGAATCCTTCTTGTTGGATTTCTTGTGTGGACACTTGGTTACATAGTGTCCATATTCATGGTAGTGAAAACATTTTATCTTATTAAGTTCCTTCTTCTTGCCATTGTTCTAGTTGGATTTGGGCTTGCCATTGGCCTTCTTTCCCTTCCTCGCCAAGGAAAATTTTTCATCCTCCTCAATTTTGGATGTTACTCCATCTCTCGTGTTCCTTCGAATTTCTTCCTGCACCAAATTATACCAAAGTATCTCCCAATTTGGTAATGTGTGCCTTCCATTTACAAATTCCTTGTAACTATGCCATGATTTAGGATGGCACAGGAGAGCTAAGATCACCATCTTAGAAGATTGAGCATTTTCTCCTACTCCTCCAAGTTTATCTCGAACCTGAGTGAATATGGAGTGGAATCGTTTTCATTTTTCTGCATGCAGAGGTTTCTGAGCTTGTCCTTCAATGCCAATTTCTTGGTATCAATGTTATTTTCGAATAATTCAATGAGAGTATTCGAAATTGAAAATGGAGTTTCTTTTCCATGTAAATTTGAGATTATGTGGTCTCTAACACTCTCTATTATGATCCTCCTAGCTTTGCGATGTCCTTATCCCACTGGGTTAACTCATGTGCGTCCAATGCTGCTAGCTTTGTAATGTCAGTTTCGGTGTACTCCAAAATTCCATTATCATCGAGTACAAATTCCATCCTATCCTTTCAAGCTATGAAATTCGAGGTTCCCTCTAGGGCATACTCCAATCTCAACCTGTTGAAAGACATTTTCCTGCGCAAAAGAAAGATTGCTTCATTGGATCTGCAAATTGAAATATCTGAAGGAGAAGATCTATTGACTGGTTCCTATTGTGTTTTTGAGCTCTGATACCCAGTAGAAATGGAAATAAATTTGCTACTACCAATGAATTTGAGTTGAATACAAGAGATACAAATTTCTTCTACAACCTATAGAATAAAAAATCACAAGATAGAAACACATGCAATGACATGCAACCATAAAAACACACCGAAGGCAATGGTTTTACTGGGGAACCCAACTGGGAATAACCCCTCCGCTACTTTTCATTAATAAGATGAGAATGAGAAACTATTACAATGTCTTGCTTCAAATCTGAAGCACACGCTGCACTGTAAACCTGCTCTTTTGCTAACTATCTTGCTCTGTCCAACACTTAGCCAATTCAAGCCTCCAAATTCCTCCTATTTCCTTGCACAATTCAGGAGAAATTGAGCTCCTAAATAATATGGGAATTCCATATTTCCTTGCGCAATTCCCAAGGAATTGATCACCTTCAAAATGACCAAGCATGTACACTCAGCTAGTATACAATTGATAATTACAATGTTCCTTTTCCTCCACTCCAGCTAGGCAATTTGAATTCCATGTATGTCTTGGTTATTGTTAGTTGATTGACTAGTTTAACTCAGAGATCAGTGAATTAACAATGGTTATACTACTCAACTGACCTTGAAATGACGCAATTAATGGCTAGAGCTCAGTTAACTTAGCTCAACTGAAAATAACTGAACTAGATTGCTATATTTTAGCAATCACTACATGCACAAGTCTACTCCAAGCCTACAAACTCAAATCAACTAATATAACTATGAGACAAGGCCAATACACATAAGTTAAATGCCATTTAATTCATCCTATTGACGTGGAATATCGAATTACTCTATTTGACCAAGGCACAAGTCAAATTGAGCCTTTCTTGCTACAATTTCTAACAAACCACCCTCCCTCATCCTTGGGACAATGTGACTTATTTTATTTAGAAATTTATAACCTATTGCTGACGGGCCGAAATTATCCACCAACAGTGAGGGGGATCTCCCCAGTGTAGGATCCCAACTAGACCTTACGCCGTTTGATTTAGGGATCACGTCCAGTATGTAGGCCCAACTATCATTCAGGTGAGTTGAGTTCACTTTGAACAAAGGTGGAATGCTAACTCAATTGAATACGTGAACTTCAATAAATACAATGAAATAACTGAAAAATGTTTATACATGAATACCATGAATAGCAAGATTAGAAAATAATAACATAAACCTTACATAAAGTGATTGTTAGCAGACTTCATATAAGATCATGTCTATATAAATAAAGTTCTCAACAATTATAAAATAGTTCATAGTAACCAAGAATCTATAAGTGTAAGTGAATACACAATCAACAATAAGATCACACCAATATCAACGAAGCAATTCACCAATAGAAGCATAGAGTTAACATGTCATATACCATCCATGCATAGCAAAACTATGTTCGTAGCACAAGACAACACATGACTAGACTGCGTATCAAAGAACTTTCAAGAACATCCGATCCATCAAGAAAATAATACCCATAGAACCACAACATAAAATATTTTTGCAACCCAATAGTGGAAAATTAAAATTACTCCTTTCATATATCATAAGAGCATAAGTTATTTCAAAACAATATTGTCCCAAAATAAGTCCTCCGCTCAAAGTGCCTTACAATGTGTCATTAGGGTTTATTTATAAGATGAGGGTGACCTTTGGCCTACCCCTAACCCTTGGGCTTCCTCATGACCTTTCAACTACCTCGTGACCGTTGGACTTCTTCATGATTCTTCACATTCCAAATTGTCCTATCCTATCTTAATTTTTCAAAATCACAAAATGAGAAGAATCTACTCTATCAACTTAACAATAGAAATTTTGGGAATGTCTAGGTGGAGTTTCTCCATTAGGTAAGTGCGCCAAGCTTGTATTCAACTGCAATGGGGGTGACATGTGGTTGTTCCTCATCATGTTTATGCAGGAACTCAAGGGAATCCAGTATGAGGGTGGTCCTTTTGGCATTCACCTGATTTCCCATGGTCACCAGCTTTGTATACATTCTTACAAGTATAATTTGTGGTGAAGTAAAATTATAAGTGCGGACACCAGTGAATTCCTCTAGCCCGATAATGGGTCTAGCCACAACAGATACATTCTATGGAAGATTTCCTTAGGTTAGAATCAATCAAGAGGGCCTACCTCTTGGTCGCTTATCCTGCTTGATGATGTCCTCGCTTGCTCGCTCTAGCAATCTCTCGCTTCCTCGCTCTAGCAATCTCTCGCTTCCTTTTCAAGTTCCTGAAACAAGTAAACAACAACATCACACAAACATAATAATAGAGAAATTTCAATTCAACCTACTTAATGAGTCAAGAAGAATCAAGACATGAATATGTAATATTACAAAACATGTAGGAAATCAAACGATAGTTGCATATATTAATATCAAAGAGAGATTACAACCATTCGTATTGACGCCGCAGTCTTCCTCTGACAAGATGAGGTTCCCACACACTTCATGATGGCTTCAAACAACAATAGTTCAAAGACTCTTCCCTTTAAGCTTCACTCCAAACTAAACACACTTCTCCCTCACACAACTAGATGGCTACAACTAGTAATAGATTTCTTGTCAAATCAAAATAGTATACTCACACTCAGCCAACACTCTAACTATGTCACTAGTTTGTGCTTGGGAAGAAGGGAGGTTTATATAGGAAAGATGGATGGGAGATGGATCCCCTTCTCATGGGAGAAGGACTTATCCCTTGAGGTAGTTCCATCATTATAGGGGAAAGGATCCCAAACTATAATCCTCAACCCCATCCGACCAAACCATTTACCAGACTTCTGTTACAGAGCTTCTAGAGATGGAAGCTTCAGCTCTAATTTAAAAAACTTTCCATAACAGGACTGGTGTGACTAGAACACATCTCAGTCGCACTAATCGACGTGGGGAATAGTGCTAATATATGCACATCGACATGGGGGAGATAAAGGCCATTAGCGCCGGTGATGTAAATTGGGAAAAATAGAAATTTCAAGGGAAATGGTGCAAAAGGGAAATGATATTCTCATGAAGAGGGACATAAAGGGAGTTTCTCCATGAAGGCAAAGAATGCAGGGTTCACTGTAGAGGTCCTCTAGGATCAAGGAATGGGGAGTATAGGGACAGTGACAAAATGTTGTGTAACAGATGCCCCCTAAAGCATGAAGGCCGAACCAGAGTGAGGGATTAAATGCTTTATAAATTAGTGTGTGGAACCGATCTGTCATCGAAAACCTGCAAGCAGGTATAGATACATATACATAAACTGATATCTTTGTCAAATGATACATGAATCGTGGCATGGATGCAACCATCCAGAGAATGATCATGTAAATGGATCCAGGTATGGGTGAAACCCTCCATCAAAGAGGATCATAACAGAACCAAGGTATGGTCGCAGCCATCCAATAATGAGAAGGATCACATATGATAACTCATGGTATGGTCGCAGCTAACCATCTGAAAGAGACATGCATATCATCATAACCATGTCACACCACTTCGTAACCTAAACTTTTTGTAATCTGATTCCAGGGTCTTGTGCTCCAACACGACCCGATCGAAGTACAAATTCTAACATGTGAATAGATGTGTTGACGTCGAATATGCTAGAAAGTCGCTTGATTACCAGTCAATGATGTAAACTGATAACAAGCGTGAGAGAAACCATCAATAATGACAATGGCCCTCAAGATACTATCAACACAATTCACGGAATGTGAATACAAGAACTAAAGTTGAACATCTGTGAAATCACTCAATCGAAATCCAATGATGTGAACTTATCATCGAGTGCGAAGAACTTGCCATTAAGGCATGCAAGTTCTAAGGTACTCGAAGGTAGTCTCTTGGTCAACTTCTTGGATAATGAGTTGATGTCGACAGAAAGTGACCGTGTCGAAGGAGGGCCATAATGAATCCCACATCATCGACGTGAGACAAGAGGATGCAAAATCATTTTCGATGATACAGAGAAACAAAGGTAAGTGTAATTGTAGAAGGGTCAACTCTTGAACATATCGGTGACACAACTTGGGAGTTTGGCAGCTTTTGGATCCATAGGATCGGTGGTCATGGTGACATAGCAGAGATTAGATGGAAGGCAACAAATAAACAACCCAAACCCAAGAAGGTCAACGATGTAAAGGAGGATGTCTCAACTCAACACGAAGCAGAGAATGTCATGTTCAAGAGTGAGCTGTCGACATGACTCAATAGATTTCCAAATTTTTCGCCCACCATTTTTGGCGAGTACCCCAATTATTTTTTATCACAAGCTTGAAGGGGAACCATAGCATGTGCTTGCACTATAAGTTCATCCTTCGGAAAAATCCGACCTAGTAAGTTTAATGATCCCTAGGAAGGAGAAGCTCGTGTTCATCATGGTGACGAATCTGATGTCGTTTAATGGTTTAATGAGTCCAACAAAGGTGTAACTCGATATCTTTTTCATGTTTAGAGAGTTTAAAAAGGACATGTAAAAGAAAACTCCACATGGTCCCTTTTCATACATTTGTGTCTCTCAAGCCCGAAAAGGTAGAAAACAATACTTGAGAGAACTGCTTGACCATTTTAGTCAAGGAGTACCTTTTTCGTAAATAGTGCCTCCCAGCCCGAAAAAGGGGTAAACTTACACTGGGCGCACGACGTTTCGTATCCGTTAACAAGTTCGAACGAAAAGGGCTCGACCATCTTTTTGTTTTTAAAGGGTCAGAAAAGAGCTGAAAGCAGACCCCCCATTTTTATTCTTGGCGATATTCTCATATGAGTTTAACAATTTGAGAAAAGAGGTGAAATATGACTCATTGCCATCGTCGAACGTCCATCACCTGTTGTTGCACAAGCAAGGCAAAGTGTATTATCGAGTCCTTGAGGAAAAATAGGTGAAAAATATTTACAAAACCTGATATTTTCATGAAAAAATGAATAAATAGAGGAAAAGTAAATATATTTTTACCATTTACCTTTTTACCTTTGCAGTGAAGACTTTTACCCATTTTTTCCCTAGTTTTTCCAGAGTGCATTGCGGGAGATTTGGGAGGCCAATCGACGAGTCGTCAATTCCAAGTAATATTTGAAGCCCTAAGCTCCATTTTCATGCTATTCGTTTATGCTTTTAACCATTTTTTTGGATTTTTAGGTAGGTTTGTGAGAAAAAAATTCACCCTCGGTCGGCATGATTTCCGGGCACTGGATTGCGCCAGCTGAGGGTTATTTGCACAGCCATCCGCGCTGACCGGTGTGACTATTTCTAAAGCAAGCATGTTGGTGCCATGGATAGGGAAAAAACAAGTTTTATCAAGAACTAATTGTTGAAACTTTATTTTTATGTACCAAAATTGATGATTGACTGAAATAAATCACTTTTACATGAGATAAATCGCCAAAATGGTGGATTGGAAGGAAAGAGAACACAAAGATGTGGACACCCAGGCAATGAATGATCCAAATTTCCTGGAGGCTTTGAGGGCTTGTGGGCTCCACAAATTTTTCCTTACACGAGGGATGCAGGCCCAGCCCGAATTGCTTCGGTATTTAATAAGCCTTTAGGACATCAATCATGAGATTTTTGTCATTGAGGACTAGGAGCTAGAGTTGACAACTCCAGATATTTACTTCATCATTGGGTTTTCTCATAGAGGTGAGGCAGTGAATTTGCATGGATCATGTATGGTCGGGGAAAGCATATCTTCCCTGCTTGTCGTGCATTGTCCCGAGGGCTTGAAATCCAAAAGTGGGAAGATTGAGATTTCCAGTGTAAGGGATTTGACACTGAGGGTGCTTTTGTTGGCCATCAAAAGAGTGGCGGGGTCCCAAGGGGAACATGAGACTAATAAGTTGAAGTTCATTTACTCTATAGACTGCATAGCTCCCACGATCTTCAACAATGCAGATGCCATAAAGATGAATATCAAGTGCCAGTTGTCCAAGGCGAAGGCGGGAAATCTGAAGCAATTTGGCTTTGGATCAGTACTTATGGCCTTCTTCCCAGAACAAGTGTCATTGTTCCACTATTAGTTGACTGAGGTTGATCCTCCTACGCCACACAATCCGTGTATGGCCCACTGGAGTCATTTGATGCCCAGGATCATTGGGGGTCAACAGATGTACTACCGACCAACATTCTTTTCATGGTTACGATGACATAAAATCGTCATGGAGGACTGGTCATACAACGACACTGATTTCCGTGGAGACCCAGATATGCACTTGCTAAATGGGGAGGACTTCGATGACGAAGGTAAAAAACCAAACAAAATTTAGATTTTGATGTTTTTTAATTTTTTTTAGTATATGCATGCTTATAAAATTTCTCTTGTGTATGCAGATTTTGGACCAGAGCGGCCAGCCGGGATGACCCTAATAGCCAGGTGTTATCCCCTTCCTATTTATGTTGTTGCCCCTTATCAGGAAGGGAGTGATAACAAGGAGGAGATTGTGAATAACCTAGAGGGATTGACTCATGGTATCCATGAGTATGCTCAGATAGGAGACATGCCTCGGCGGTACCAGAAGCACACAGTGGGAGTCTTAGATCGGATCCACCAATTGCTGAGTCACGTAGTACAAGTTGTCCCGTGCTATGATGACCACCATGCTAAGTAGTTCCTAGGTCCAATACTTGCATATTTTTTGAGGCCTGAGTGCCACGGTTGTATGAGGCCTGCGAGCCGCTGATGTCATTGGAGACATACATATTATTTTTTGGGGTTTTGATGTATCAAACATTTTCCTGTCTATTATGGTACAAATGGTTTGTCTTATCTTTTACATGTTTCACAAATGTCTATCCAACACGTAATTAGCTAATGCAATTGTTAATGTATTATTGCGTCTAGGAATATGTGATATGTGATATAATCAAAATGTCTTTCCAATAGATGGATACATAGATACATTCATAATATTTGAGGGTTCCTGACAGAATATTGCCCGTTGAGTTAAAGGACGACAAGCTGTGAATCCAGGTTGACAACCAATTCTCTGATGCCCAGAGCGATGGCGTCTGATAACAGTTCGATGACCGCATTGTATTCAGCAATGTTGTTGGTTGTATAACCTAATAAGATACCTTGAAGGTCACTCAGCCCATGCCGCAGATGATAGGTTCAGGGTACTTCGGCAAGCACCATCGGTGAAACCAATATGAGGAGCTGCAGATATCTGCAAAGCACGAAAAGCATAGTAAACAGGAAAGTTGTTTGAAAACTTCCACACAGAACCACACTGTACAGAAATGAATTACACACTAATGTACATAAGTAACCATGCAAGATGACCTAAGCATAGTACTTTTTGAGGTAGGAGTCCATGTTGGGACTCAAGTAATCAATCAACATAGATGAAAATCAAATTTTTACCATTGCCATGATGAGTAAGCATCGACTCAACCAAATAATAGAGTAGAACTCATATAAGGCTTTCCCCCATGCCCCCTGGGCGAGGGAGGGTTACAAGTCAGAGGACAATCGGTGAAAAATCGGGTAGGGTGAAAAATCCTAAATTCATGAAGGGATAAAGGTGCCCTTAGTTGAAAGATCTTGATTATGTCAGGATAAATAACACATCAATGAACAACAGAGAAGAGGACTCTTCGAAAGCGGTAGACATAACTATTGGGTGAGGCAAGAACGAGGAGCGATAATGAGTATCGATCCATGGCGGTTCCTCAAGAGACATGATTTCCATGATACCTTCATCAGCGAGGAAGGTCTCAGCTAAGGGATCATATGATTCCAAAGTGCCAAGCCAGGGGGATTGAGAATACATATCGAGAGAGGTCTTCAAGATATGAGAATCAAATTACACAGAGTTTGCAGCCGAAACAATTTCCATGTAATTAACTTTGGCGGGACTAGGCAACATGACGTCGCCCTAAGCATCAACCAGATCTAGTGTAGGTGTGACCCAAGGATCATATTTGACCAAGATTATGTTGATGGAGGCAACATGAGGAGGTGGGAGTGGAAAAATCCCCATTAAGGCAAAATCTTTGAAGAGACTTTCCCCCACACTCTCAAAGGGAGCACCAGAGTGCTTGACATACGGAATGTTGCCATCAGATGAAGAAGAGGCAAAGAAAGATAGTTGATCAATGGTGACAATCCTCCCTTGATGAGCAAAACGGATCACACAAAACAAAGAGGAGGCCACAACATGCATGGCATGAGTCCAACTTCGACAGAGTAGAAGATTATAATTGAGATTAGTGTCAACAATCTCCACTTCGACTTGCACTATCTTGCCTTCCAAGGTGATAAAAAGGTTGGGTAAAAAATCTAAGGGTCACACATCGCGCCCATAGAAAGCTTCCAATGTGTCTGGAGACTGGTTCAGTGCAGGGGAACCAATAGCCTTCCAACACGCAATTGACATGATGCAGGTAGAATCACCTTCATCGATAACAGTGCGGTGGATGGTCTTTTCATTAACCATTACCTGAATAAGAAACGCAATCTGATGAGGGATTCTCGGAACATGGTTCTCTAGATTGAAACAGATCAAACTAGAATTGGTGGGATCGATGCCTTCGCTAGCTGACAGCAAATATTTTCGTTGTGATGGGCAGCTTTGGAGTACCTCGAGAGCCGACATGGCTGACGATGCCTGAGCCAAATCTTCAACAATATTGTAATGTTGAGTGGCTCGGGCATTGGGATTGTACGAGGATTTCCTTTGCACATCTCGAGAGGGTGGCCTTGGAGCGGAATCAGGGTTAGGGTGCTCGATTTGCAGAGGGCCAAAACTCGGGGTAGAAAAAGAAGATGGAACTTCTTTTTCTTTCCCTGCTATGGGAGCTAGAGTTTGATAATCCTTCGATCGATTAGCCACATTAATGGGTGCGCTCATCATGAACACTTGAGATCCAGAGGAAGCAGATCGTGGTTGGTCTACCATTTGAATCTGCTGAGACGAAAAGGGCTCTTTAAGGACAGCAGGGGTCCCCTTGAGTAATCGACTAACTTCAGATTGTTGTGGACAATCCTTAGTGTAGTGATCCTCCTCGCAAATGGGACAAGGATACTTAGGTTTCTATTGTGATGATTCACCAGCAGATAATTGTTGGGGACCCTATTTCGGGGCATCAACTTTAGCCTTGCCTTTGCCTTTCTTTTTTCCTTTCGAGGATTTGTCTATTGTGGTAGATTGGACAGCGTGGACCTCTGAGGTTTTACCAGGGCCTGGAGGGTTTTGAGATGAACTGTTAGGAGCAGTATTCGAGACTGACTTCTATTTGGAAGAAGTTTTAGCAGGGACCTGGGATACTGAACCAATAACTCCATCAACGGGAGGGACATCGGGTGACTTTGGTGTTGCGGGATCGGATGACGACCGTGGAGCATTGGGTAATAATTCATATAAGGTGCCAGACTGAGAGTAGACCAAGTCCAAGTAGTGGGCACAAGCGATGGCTTGCTCTTCGATGATGCATGCACCCATGGCTATATTGCGAAAAATTGGAGCTATGAATGATTTGGTAAACCATTCGGTGAGCAACTGATCAGCTATTTCGAACTTGATCAATTGATGTCTACGTCTCCATTTGTGGATATGATCATAGATGTGCATCACAATGTCTTTCTTAAGCGATGTGAGAAGATAGGTGCATGTTTCATAACAAGCCAGTAGTTGAAAATGCGTGAGAAAGGCCATGGCTAACGAATTGAAGTCATGAAAAGTACTTCGAGGTAGCTCAATGTACCATTTTGCACCGCCACCCGTAAGGGTTTGTTGGAAAAGATGAATACAGATGGAATCATCCACGTATGAATTCGACGAGCACCAGAGGTGATATGTCATCACGTGGGCCTGAGGATCTCCCTTGGCTTTCCCATTGAATTTAGGGAAATCACTTGGTATCTTGGATGACACTGGAGGCCAGTACGACGAATGGAGAATCAGATCATTCATAAGACGCAATACATCCAGCAACTCAAGTGTAGCCAAGAAAGGTAATTGAGTGTTAAAAGGCATGGGAGGTCATTCGTAAGATACGATACATCCCATTGTGGATTACTTTAACCAAAGGGAGGATTCAGACCTTGAATACCTTGAAACTGTCCATGCACAGGTTGCTGGTAGGCAACGTATGGGTTAAAAGGTTGTTGACCTTGGACATATGGGTATGGAACCTGTTGTCCTGGAACATAGGGATGTTGGGCTTGTTGTCCCTGAACAAGAGGGTTCTAGACCTGGAATCCTTGGGCATAAGGTTGATACGCTTGTTTCCCTTACACGTAGGGGTTTTGCATGTGGTGCTCTTGGCCGGTAGGATTCTGAACTTGTTGGCCTTGGACAAGAGGATTCCGCACCTTCTGCTAAAAAACTTGACCTTGAACATGTCCCTACAAGGGTTGCCTTTGTTGATAGGTGTACAAGAGTTGTTGCTGCCTAGGTTTATTTTGCTGACCTTGGGGTTGCAAAATTTGTCCTTGGATTTGCAAAGGTTGGCCCTGCAAGGGTATGGGTTGAGAGGTATGTAGAGCATATTGCATCTTCTATTGTGTTGTTTATTGCAACTGTTGGAAGGACTGACCTTGCGATTGTTGCAGGTGACTTTGCTATGGGATAATTTGCCCTTGTTGTTGCATGGAAAGCCCTTGCTGCAACAAAGGTTTCCCTTGTTGTTGCAAAATTTGTCCTTGTTGTTGCAAGGGTACTTGAAGAGTGCCCGGGAAATTACCGAACTGAATCTGATTGTAGCCAGGCTAGATGTACTACCTAGATGGGATGGTGTAAGGTTGATGAACCAATCCTTGAGAACCGTATGGAACGTAAGGATTTTTGTATTGGAGTTGAGCCCCATAAGGCTATTGATACTGAATATTGTTCGATCCAGATGAACCACCAAGATTCTAAACTTGTTGGTATTGGACATTGCTTGATCCAGTAGGGTCAGCAGGGCTGTAAATCATATTAGAAGAGGACTGGTTTATACCAAGCATGTGAGCTTGTGAGCCGCTCACATTAGTGGCACCTGACACCATAGAGACATTTAGATTCTGCCCCCCAGGCAGTGGCATAATCTAGCCACTGACTAATGGGACAGAAGAACTAGCAGAGACAATATTTGAAATTGTCGGTTGCAACTGACGTGTAACTGGGATTAATGGTACAAGAGTATTCGAGACAGTGGGTTGCACTGGGACTGAAGTAACAACTATTTGGGAGGTCGTGTTCATGACGAACGGACCTGACATAGGTCTGACACCAAATGCCCAAACAGAGTTATGGTAGAGTGATGAGGCACTCGGTGTGCCCGAAACTAAGTGTCCTAAAGACACATAGACGGGTGGCAAGCTTGCAGGAATACCTTCTTAATAAGGGAAACCCTCAGGAGGGAAATGCAACTGCAATGCTTCCCCCTCAACAGTATGTGGAGTTGAGACTTTGGACTCATCCGGAGAAGTGACTGGAGCATCACCCTCAGGTTCCATATCAAGAAACAAACCACGACGAACAGTTGAACGTGTACTAGGGGACAGCTCCAAAGGAACACTCGGTTGATCGTACAGACTATAAGGGCACTATGGTGATATCTCAATAATGTAAAATTGAGGGTTCGGAGCATAGATAACTAGTCCAAGCTGATCGTCAGTGGTCAGCAAGTTCTCTGGAGTTCGAACAGGATTATCCGAAGATTTTGAGTCAAGACCAGCAAATGACCCTGAACCGAAAGTAGGTGTAGGACGAGATGATAATGGTTGAACACTCAAGACAATTGCGAGTTCAACATTTTGGTCCTCAAATGGCTCTGATAACTCAGGAAGTGGTTCCTCAGACAATCTTTTAGACGGAGGAGAGGAAGAGGAAATGGGTGAACCAGATGGTTCAGCCACGATGACCTTGTCTTAGTTGACAAAACAAATAACTTCAATGCTTTAAAATGTCCTTTTCATGGAACTCACGATTTGGTCAAAAAATCTAATAGGATGTTTTGGATCATGGGCAATCAATTATTTAAGATGCATAAAGACTTATGTTCTTTCATTTTTAAAGACTTGAGAAAGAAACAAAGATGACTCTATCACTTTTGATTGGAAATGAGCTCAAAAGGACAAGTGCTCAGATGATCTTTTAAGTTTAGTGAGTCAAAAAGATCAAATGACTACCCTGGATGATCTAAGTAAACAGGATTACGAGGCAACCATGAACCGTAGAACACATCATGGCGAACCAAGAAGTACGAGCAGGCAATCTCCTTGAATGTTGTGTTCGATGTATCACATTCACAAGGCGGTCAACTCAACTTCCTAAGGATAAAAGGATTGCAGCCTAGTGGGGTCTCCCATTATAGACATGATGGTACGGGGAGCAGAAATCCATGCTAGCGTTGTCTAATGCCGAAGCTAATAGCAACTGTTGGTTTACAAATGTCGGAACACGTCTCTAGCCTAGACCTTCTAGATGTGATCATTAATGTCAAATGTGCCTTAGGTAAATTGAATTCATTTTAGAGTTGATCTTGAGTTAAGTTTCAGTTTTCAGGTCTTAGCAGTGCTACTCGAAAAAACTAAAATGCAACTAAATGAGACAAGACCCTTTCAATTCGATGAACTGCCTACACTATATAGGGTAGAAACTACTCAATCAAATGCAAACAATCAAGCAACTGAAAACGAAATGATTTTCCACTACTTCACTTTTTTTTAAAATAAACTAATGAAAAATGCATTCCAATTCCTAATTTCCTGACAAACACTTGTCTATTAGTCCTTTTGAAATGAAAAAAAAAAATTAAAAAAATTATCTTCCTTTTCAAATGCCGATGCAATTCTAGTTTCTAAGAGATGCGAATCATAATGGAGCAACAAGCTAGAATTTCATATTTTCTCATGAAACAATGAGACAAAATTTCTCATACAATCTTTCAATGAGAAAATTTTCGAGACTATGAGCTCTTCAAGTAGATGAAAACATGAAAAGGGAAGTTCATTTAGATTGACGAAGCACCAACTTTTCCAAACACAAGACCGATAATGTAATCTATGCCGGAAAGAGATGTTCAAACTAGTAAACAAAACTTTTTCAAACTTGCACAAAAAGAGGTTAAAGTCGTACAAGGGACCAAAAACAAATGCAAAGAGAAAACACACCCACAACCAGACTCGATGAGTCCACAAGCTGCTGAATGGATGACTAGCTAGATATCCTAATGTCATTGGCCACTCAATGACTCGATCAATCAAACAACAAGATGACAAGCCTACAAGCAAGCAAAACAAAACGAAAAGTAACTTTCTAATCAGGGAGAAAAACAGTCAAAAGGCTCACAGGGTAAAAAACGCAAGATCATAACACATTGGCCAAGATTGGGGTCTAGCCCTAATCTTCACTTACAGGAATCGGCGCGGCTGCCTAACTAACAACAAGCGCCAGAGGTGGGTCGGTGCGACTATTCCTCTGCAATTCACACTGATCGGTGTGACTGTCAGCCAATTAAACGTGCTGTCCGAGGAAACTAAGAAAAAAAAAATAGGGACCAAATCTGCTACTGTGATTTTTAGACTTAGGCCAGTAAGCAGGAGAAAATCAAGAAACAAAAGGGAAAAAGCAAAACTATCAAATTTCTCACTAAATCATGACATTCAAAACAAACAAAAAGATGGGATCTCCCTAATGGAGTTGCCAATTCCTCTAGCCTGATAATGGGTCTATCCATAATAATACATTCTATGGAATATTTCCTTAGGTTAGAACCAATCAAGAGGGCCTACCTCTTGGTCGCTTATCCTAATTGATGATATCCTCGCTTGCTCACTCCAGCAATCTCTCGCTTCCTTTTTCAAGTTCCTGAAACAAGTAAACAACAGCAGCACACAAACATAATAATAGACAAATTGCAATTCAACCAACTTAATGAATCAAGAAGCATCAAGACATGAATATGTAATATTACAAAACATGTAGGAAATCAATCGATAGTTGCATATATTAATATCAAAGAGAGATTACAACCATTCGTCTTGACGTCGCAGGGTTCCTCTGACAAGACCAGGTTCCCACACACTTGTGCTAGCACTTCATGATGGCTTCAAACAACAATAGTTTAAAGACTCTTCCCTTTAAGCTACACTCCAAACCAAACACACTTCTCCCTCACACAACTAGATGGCTACAACTAGAAATAGCTTGCTTGTCAAATCAAAATAGTATACTCACACTCAGCACTAGTTTGTGCTTGGGAAGAAGGGATGTTTATATAGGAAAGATGGATGGGAGATGGATCCTCTTCTCATGGGAGAAGGACTTATCCCTTGAGGTAGTTCCATCATTATAGTGGAAAGGAGCCCAAACTATCAGCCTCGACCCCATCCGGCCAAACCATTTACCAGACTTCCGTTACGGAGCTTCTAGAGATGGAAGCTTCAGCTCTAATTTAAAAAAAATTCCATAACGGGACCTACACAACTGATAAATAGCTCAGTCGCACCACTCGGCGTGGGAAATATTGCTAATCTCTGCACATCGGAACGGGGGAGACAAAGGCCATTAGTGCCAGTCTTGTAAATTGGGCAAAACATAAGCTTCAGGGGAAATGGTGCAAAATGGAAATGATTTTCTCATGAAGAGGGACATAATGGGAGTTTCTCCATGAAGGGAAAGCATGTGGGGTTCACTGTAGAGGTCCTCCAGGATCAAGGAACGGGGAGTATAGGTACAATGACAAAATGATGTGTAACAAACCACAACATAGAATATTTCTTCAATCCAATAGTGGAAAATTAAAATTACTCCTTGCATATATCATAAGAGCATAAGTTATTTCAAAATAATACTATCCCAAAATAAGTCCTCCACTCAAAGTCCCTTACAATGTGTCATGAGGGTGTATTTATAAAATGAGGGTGACCTTTGGCCTACCCCTAACCCTTGGGCTTCTTCATGACCTTTCAACTACCTCGTGACCATTGGACTTCTTCATGACTCTTCACATTCCAAATTGTCCTATCCTATCTTAATTTTCCAAAATCACAAAATGAGAAGAATCTACTCTATCAACCTAACAATAGAAAGTTCAGGAATGTCTAGGTGGGGTTGCTCCATTAGGTAAGTACGCCAAGCTTGTATTCAACTGCAATAGGGGTGACATGTGGTTGTTCCTCATCATGTTTGTGTAGGAACTCAAGAGAATCCAGTATGAGGGTGGTCCTTTTGGCATTCACCTGATTGCCTAAGGTCACCAACTTTGTATATATTCTTACCGCTTCAACCACGTAGAGTGTGATATTCTCCTTTGTAATAGGTAGGTCATCTGAGCAGGAGACCTGCCTATATGTGTCGGCAAATGCCTAAAATTCCTGTGGGATATCTTTCTGCTTTCTCAGCTACTTGACTTCTTCGATGGATGGGACTCCATGGATCTTGATCATTGATTCCAAACCACTGAAAATGTGTTTATATGAAGCCAACACTCAATCTACATCTTTGGCCAGTTTGTCCTTTGACTGGATGTTGATGCGTAGCTAGACTTTGGCATTTTTCATGGTGATCCAATCCTTCTTCTGGACTACCACTGGTGCCCATGGATAGTTGATGGACCACTCGTGTATACTATCTAGAGTGGTAACGACTTCTTTTAGCATAACGACCCTCTCTCTTGTATGGTTTGTATGGTGAATGTTTTTTTTACCGTGTGATGTAGTTTTGACATTTCTTCATAGACCATCTCCATGGCTTCACTAAGTGTCTCAGCCTCATATTTGATTGTGGCTTGTAGCTTCATTGTACTGGAATGTATAAAGAGGAGAATTGCATTTTCTTCCTCTGCCCTTTTTCTGTCTTGTTTTACCCTAGCGGCCTTCTTCTCTAATGTGTAAAGCATGTTTTCGAGCTTCACAATTTGTTTGCTCATCCTAGCAAAATTAGTCTCACTCGTTGTCACAAATGTAGTTCCAAACAAGGAGATCATCTCACGATTAACTGTGGATTCAAGAGAATTTTCTTTAGCTATGGTGACCGACAGGTGTTCTGCAGGGTTTCTAGTATAACATTTCCTCCTCTCCTGCTTGGCCTTGAGGCTAACTTGGTCAAAGGTGAGCTTGGTGAGATCTAGTGCCTTTTCTTTTTTGAGAATGCCTAGCTCTTGTAGGGGAATATGTCCTCTAGTGAGGGGAGTATAAGGAGGAACATCTAATGGATCCAATTTGATTCGTTCTAAGTCTGGCTCAATTTTTTTACTAGTTTCTCCTTGCTCTTTCTTTCTCCTTTCCTCTTCTTCTTTCTTCCTCTGCTCTTCCTCTAACCACTTCTTCTCTTACTCATATTGCTCCTATTTCTTCTTGAGTTCCTTGGTCTTCCTGAGCTTTTCTTCCTATTCTTTTAGATCTTGTTCCCACTTCTTCTTCTCTTATTCTTCCCTGGCCCTCTGCTCTTCCTGCTAGTTTTCTTCCAGTTGCTTCTTCCTTTCTTCCTCTTTCTGCCGTTGGTCCTGGTCACCCAAATATTGTGATTGTTTGAGCTCTTCCTTACTTTTCCTTTTGAGATCTTGTTTCTTATTTTCTAGGGTGGCATTCCTTTGTTCCAACTTCTCATTATGTTTCCGCTTTTCTAGGTCACTCTAGGCATCTTCTAACTCTTTCTCCTTCTTCTTCTTCAATTTCCTGGTTTCCTTTTGTTTCTCTTGCTTCCTATTGAAGGTGGATGACCTCTCTTGTAAGATCACATTCTCCTGGGAGTGTTCAATGAGCTCCTCATCTCTTTCCTACTGCTCGTCAGGGCTAAATTTCTTGGTGCCATTATGCCAATTCCCAACTCCATCATCATGATCTTTCCTAGAATGTGAATATGACCAGTTAAAATTAGCTCTCCTGTAGTGAGAAACAAAAATATTCTCGAGGTCATACGTCTGATATTTTATGGTCATATTATGACTCCCCTTTAAAGCATCAACTTTTGCCTCCACTTCTTTGAAGTTTTCTACCATATAGGCTCTGATGACAAGAGGGAAAGTTGGCCACGATTTCTTCTTTCCTTTGCTTAGTGTTTTCGAGAAGCCCTGCATCCTCTGGTAACATACTTCCTGTGAGAGCACTTTATCTGTGGTGAACCTCGGAAGAGAATGTAGAGCCTTATAGGAACTGAAAACTCTAATAAATGTGCCCTCCTAGATCGAGAAATAATGTGCCACCTTGACAATGATTTCCATGGCCCTCTTTGACATGCAAGGTGGTTCTTCCTCCAACAGTCACTAATATAGTGGAGCAATAAATGACTCAGAAATAACATCAATCATATCCTTATATTCGGTGTCCCAAAAGGTTCTGTAATGATGGTGTACTAGGCTGGTTGTAGACGTGTTCTAATTGTAGCTTTAGTTGTCGAACTCACACCTTGCACAAACTCAGACTAGTAGGTATGAGGCCATATAGAACTCTGGTGGTTGGTCTGGCTCTGGCCTTTAGCTGCTATTATATTTGTTCTCAAGGCTGAAATGACAATGTTGGCGCAGTTAAAGACTATTCCTCAGGTAGTGAAAACATACATGATGGGACCCATGTCTCGTGGAACACGTCACAACTTGCTCTTTCGTGCAGACGGTTCATCATGGTATGGATAAACTGATAAACCTTCCTCAATCTGTCTTTCCTATAAATTTGGTCAGTCCTAACTCGAAACTTGGATGGATCCTACCACCATTCTCTAAGAATATCCTTAGTAGGAGTCACAAAACTGGTGAGCCACCAGGTGTTAAAGGTTTCCTCCTTCTCAGGAAGCCTGTAGTAAGCAACAATATCTGTGGAGGTGATTGCTGCAAGTTGTGCGATAGTATGATCCCTTACTTTCCATGAATATGTGTCTGTGCTCTGTAAGATCCATTCAATCATCTCAGCACATGAGAAAAATGGAGGGTGTGATGCTACCTTGTGAAGCTTTGATCTCTTAATGTTTAAGTACACCAAGAAGTCATCCTGGGTCTCTAGTATGTCTAGCTTGGTGAATTCCTCATAGATATCACACCAAGAGAGCTTGGTGATTTTATTAATATTGCAGGTCGTATCCTCGTAGATAGGGGGTTCCTCATACTGATGGATTTCCTATGAATTGCTTCCAGATCTTTTATGGGAAGACTTCATAGCTGGAGGTGCAATCTCGTCTTTGAAAGAGGAGATGGAGATGCAATCAAGATCCACGTCACCTAGAATATTGAACAAATAGTCCCATGATGAGAGAGACAACATGATAATTAAAAAAAGTTCCAAAAAATAAGCAAAAAATTTTAGAGACTAGGAGAGGGTCTTCTGGCAAGTCGCAGGGGTGAGGAGGTCGCATGGGTCACATGGAATAGGGTGCGACATAGCGACTAAGTAAGATAAGCTTGGGGTCAAAAGGTTGCAGGTCGCATAACTCGCTCAGGTTCCAAATCTGTAGGTCGCAGGTCGCATATATCGCACTATCTTAGGGTCACATAGTTCACATAGTTCACATTTTTTTGCCTATCGCTACCTTAGGCCATACGACCTGCGTTTTGGGTGATTCAAGGAGATGAATGTAGCTTTAGAGGGGTATTTGTAACTCCCCTGGAGGAAAAAATTTGGCTTGTAGGGATAGAAGTTTAGCTAGGGACCATGAATGGGCATGGGAGACGCTTGGGGAGGTTCATAAGACTTCACAGATATCCAATGAATGTTTATAATGAAAAACGGGTTAAGTTGTGGATAAAACCCTTCCGATTGGGAATCCGTAGAGACAAGGCTTAGGAAGATGACACCTAGAAGAAAAATGTGATTTTTAAGGAAGTGGAAAGGTCACCTACTTGTAAAATTTATGCGTGTTGCCAAGTCGTAGAGCATTCCTGCCTTTCATGCGACCAAAGAATTGTTACATACTGATCGGTTGAGGCCAATATATATAGTTTTGGTCGCACATGTGGGGGTCGCATGGCCTGAGTTGGGGCAGTGTGCGACCCTTTCGACCTTTGTGACCTGAAGGGTCGCTAGGTCGTGGAGGTCACAAAGGTCGCACATCATTTTAGGTTATTTATGAGACTTATGCGACTCAATGATTCGGCGAGGTCGCATGGGTCACAAAAGAGGAATTAGCCGCATCAAGGTGCTGTGACTGGGCGAGTAGACTTTGTTAAGGACTTGGTTTGGCTTATGAGAGGGAGACTTAGGTTCTTTTTGGACTCTTTTGGTTTTCGGGCTCCCGAGTAGACTCTAAGGATGGGTTGTAGCTATGGAAAAGGTAAAGGGGCTCGAAAATTTTTGAGAGTTGGGTATTTTGGAGGGGTTGTTGCAACGCTACAACAATTGGTGATTCACTGGTAGGACTCCAGGATCTCAAGACGTCTCATGGCTTGGCTTAAGGTGGACCTCAAAGAGTATTGCCCCATAGAGTTCAGGGTCTCACTGATGATTCAAGGTCTCTTCTTAACATTGGTCAGTTGTCCCATGCTGCTAAAACTTGGCCCTTTAACACATACAAGATGATATTGATTCTTGCTAGTTCAAGGGTGGGGAGTCAAATTAATGATATGAGCTTTAAATATTTTTCGTATAAAAGTTACGACACTCTGGTGTTACTCCACTCCCAAGGAAATTGAACAATACCCTAACGGAGTCACCACCTAGAAATCACAAATGTTGCTTCGTTGAAAGCGAGCCTGGACATTACCCCGACAGATTCATTTCTTCACCTCTTTGCACAGGAAGCCTTTCTAAGTCCTTTAGCCCTTATTAGTTAATTGATGTGCTCATTGGCACTTATTCAATTGTGCTTATTTGCACTTATTCATGTGGTTGTGTAAGCCTGGGTGTAACAAGGGATCTCGACTTATTTGACTTGCAAAGAGGTTGTCTTTTTTAGAGAAATTATTGTTTTCCCCAAATATGTATACCCTAAGAAGTTTTCTTCACCTTCTCCCACCTTCGGACTGACAAGTAAGCTAAAACATCTCACAATTCAAGCCAAGTTAGCAGCTAGGATAGACTGGTGCAAGATAGGGGACCACAGATGACATCGAGTTCCCCACTACAGTGAGTCTCAATACTCTATTTTGGCCACGACTTAAGGTTCGGTCAAGAAGGTGATTCTAGAGAGAAACCATCTGAGCCAGAGTGCAGAGCTACCTCAACCTCAATATGACATCCCAAACTCTTTATTCGATGCAAAAACAAAATTCAAAACAAAACTAGAAAAGACGAACTAACAGAAAAGAAATATCAAAAGGGAGCTACAATACAAGGTGCGTTAGTAGCCATGAGAGCTTCTAGGTGAAGTAAAATCTGAGATCTTGGTCATACACAAGAAGGGGTTCAACCCTCCCTCCTAGTGTTTGCAACTTATAGGTGTACTGGCTAATTTTCTCTTTGACTTGGAAAGGACCGATCCATAAGGTTTGGAACTTGGTGTGTTTTCCCTTGTCCTCATGGGCTCTATGCCACTTAAGAACTAAGTCCCCTAAACTGAATTCTCAAGTTCCTGCGGATTTTTGAATTCATCAGTTTCTGCAAATTTCTTATCAAACCACCTCTTAATTTGGTTTTGGTGAATGAAAAACTTTTCCCTAGTCTTTTGTCTTTCCTATTCTAGTCTAAGGAGCACATTGATGCAGTTTTGAATGGTAGGGGAAGGGGAGCCTTGCGATTCTTGTGATAATTGGAGGGTGAAGAGGTAGAGGTTTGGTGGTAGGACAAATTATTTCCCATAAACCAGAAAGTAGGGGGATGTTCCAAGGGATGGTTTAGGCATAACCCGGTCGACCCATAAGGCATTGCTGAGGGAATTGTGAAAATTTCTTTGGTGGGATAACAAGGTCTTCTTGAGGATGCAAATGAGGTTTTTATTTGTAGATTCTGCTAGGCCATGGCCCTGAAGGTAGTAGTTCGATGAATGTTTTAAAACAATGTTGTTTTCCAAAGAAAAATCATATAGTCTTAAAGACAAAAATTATGTAGCATTATCAAACATAAGTGAGGTTGGAACACCGAACCTGGCCACGATGTATTGATTGAAAAAATGTATTACCTCCTCGTCATTGATTTTCCATAAGGTAACTGCTTCGACCCACTTGGTCAAATAGTCAATGGCCGTGAGTATATACTTGTGTTTATTTGATGAGTTTGGCACAACTTCCCCAATGACATCCAACCCCCATTGTTGAAAAGGTTCTTTCACCGCTATGGGCTGGAGAGGGGCAGACGACTAAGCTTTCCTTCCTGCGTGCTTCTAAAAAATGGGGCATTTCCGAGCATAAGCATGTGCATGTTTTAAGAGCATGGGCCAGTAGAATCATGCTCGCATAATCTTGTGGGCAGTGGTGTCATTAGTATAGTGGCCCCTCGTCGGTCCTTCGTGCAACTCCTTCAACAACTGTTCGGTTTCATCATATTCCAAACATCTGAGTAGCACATTGAGGTGGTGGTTTGAAACATGTTACCTTGAACCATTTGATATGAAGTGGCTTTGAGCCTTATTGCCCTCTTCTATTTTGCAGACAAGGTATAAGGTAGGGTCCCTTGCCCTAGTTATTTCTTCAAGTCAGAGTACCATGACGAGGGGTCATGGGAGCTTAGTAGTTCATTCCGATACATTTCAATATCATGCTCCCAACCTTCTGACTCCTCACCTCATTGGTTTGCGGCTTCAGCAGTTAGTTTGCATAGCTCATGCCCTTTAACCGTGTGTGAGGGTTTGAACTCCAAATCATATTCCTAGAGGGAAGTCATCTAGTTGGATCTCCTCTCACCCAACTCTTGTTGGATGAAGAGTGACCTGAAAATAGGGTGCAAAGCCATCACAGTGACATGGTTCTTGAGAATGTACAGTCTGAAGTGTGTCACTACTTTATAGACCACATATGCTTGCTTATCTATATCGGGGTAGCTGATTTCTGCACCTTGTAGTCATGTACTCATGAAAGATATAAGATATTCATCGTCATTTCCATCCTTCTATGTGAGGATGGTGGCTAAGGATGAATGTGAGGTGAAAGTGTATAAGATGAAGTCCTTGTTGAAGTCGGGGCTGAAGAGGGAAGGGGCTTCAGTGATAGCTCTCTTGATACAATCGAAAGCCTCCTTTTCCTCTTAGTTCCACTTAAACACTAAATCTTTCTTGATAATGTTCTGCAATGACTTAAAAATTTGGGCAAAATCTGAAATAAATTTGCAAAGAAAATTGATTTTACCAAGGAAATATTGCATACAGTTCTTTCTGCTCATAAGAGGAATCTGTGCTATAGCTTTCACATGGTCGGGATTGAAGGTGATTTTGTCTTTGTTTATGACATGTCTAAGGATATTGCCTCTAGAAATCATGAATATGATCTTCTTGGGTTTAAGTGAAATCCCATACTTCCAAGACCGTTTGAAGATCTGCTTAAGGTGGTGGAGGTGGTTAGATATTCTTTTTTAGAAGATAGTAACATCATCAAGGTAAACCACCACACTTTGGCCCATTAAACCCCTAAAAGTGATGTCCATTTCTCTCTGGAATGTTTCCCCTATGTTAATAAGTCTGAAATTCATGCGACATAATGAAAATTTCACCACTTCATCCTGAAGGTTGTTTTAATCTAGTTTGGTTCGACTACCAACACCTGATTGTAGCCAGAGAAACCATCAAGCAAGGAAAGCATTTCTGAACTCAAAATTGTTTGGAGGATCTGTTCCATGGATAGGACCAGGTAATTGTCTTTGTCTGACGCCCGGTTGAGATTCCGAAATTCAACGCACAAATGGATATCTCTAGACTTTTTTCATACCGAGACAAGGTTTGAAACCCATGTAGAATGTATGAACTTAAATATGATTAGGAATGCAACAACTTCTTGAGCTCCTTTTGGATGAGGGGTTCTAATGTGGGATGCACTTTGCTCAACTTCTGTTGAAATGGTTTTACCCCTTATTTTGCAGGAATGACATGCTGGATTATCCACGTTTTGTAAGTCTTTATATCATCATATATCCAAATGAAAACATCGCGGTACTTCTTGAACAAGCTGATGAGAGACTGTCTCTCCTCAGAGGAACATCCCAGCCCTATGTTGATGAATTTGGGGCCAACTTTAGTCTCGAGGTTGGTTTGTTCATGTGAAAGGGTGGAACTTTGTGTCTTGGTGTTCAACAGGCCTCGGAAGCGGTTCTGTAGATCAAATAAAATTTATAGTGTGACCATCCTTTAGGTATGGGGTTTCCCTTACACGAGTCTACCTCACCCTACAAGGACCTTTCATCTTCTTCATCCTCGATAGTCGCATCTTTAAACACCTTTGATTTCGTCATGAACTCCATTATGTGTTGGTCATCAATGAAAACATGTAATTTAGTTACATTATCAAGGACATCTGGTTTATAAAAAAATTCAATTAAAAAACCATCTCTAAGGGGTGTAAATCTAGCTATTGCATTTTCCAGAGTATCGACAACGACATTATTGAATCTAGGAATAGAAATAATATTAAAAGCTTTAGAAGAAACAATCAGGGGCCATACCTCTTGTTGGAATCTCTTCAGGTGTGGTGATAAACAATTAATTGTCTTATGTACCTGTCTTGTAATGATTTCAAAGTATCGATCACCTTCAAACACTCAAATTTTAGATCTATAGCTTTGTTGAGGCCGAGGATCAATGCCTCGTTCTCTGCGGTGTTGTTGGTGCATTGGAACTCCAACCTGCAAGAAATTAAAAATTTGTTCCTTTTGGGATCAACGAGGATGCAACCCACTCCGGCTCCATCGTGAATCTTGGACCCATCGTAATATAGTGTCCATATTTGATCATTAAGAATGGGTGGGTCTGGAGTGCGCAGAAGTGTAGATTTAATTTTCATGGGTCAGGGTGTGTGATGGGAGCTCTAACTGAGTACCAGGGGGAAAGGTTGACATTTTGGATTGGTAACAACCCATCATTGTCTTGAGAAAGAACACCCCTATCTCTTCCTGAGCGAAGCTGATCGACTCATTGTAGCCTTAGAGATCAGTGACCATATGTTTCATGAAAGGTTCACTGTTGACTTTGATTTGATTGTTCTTTCCTTTATAACGCAACCACAAGTGGGACCAGTCTATGGACAAGTAACCTTGGAGTTTACAAGACCAGTCCCTACTAAGGAGTAAGCTATAGGCTTCTGGGATGTCAACCATAATTATGTCGATGCATTGATGCACCTAAGAGTTGGAAAACAACCTGATTATTACATTATTAAATTCGTCGATGGTAGGGACTTGGGACCTATCGAGTTGAATGATATTCACATCCATTTTCTTGGGTTGGATGTTTAGCTTCTTTCACACCGACCAGGGCATAATGTTGGTTGATGCACTACAGTTGACGAGGCAATTATGCACATTGTAGTTGAAGATTTCGAAGGTTATAAGGAACGGGGGAGTTGAACCTCTCGAGTTTGCGTTTGCGGCATTTACAATGTCTTGGAAGTTGATCACAACCCGAGATCAACCTGAGGAGTTAGTCTTGGCCAATGGGGAAACCTTCAGGGCTATGGAAGAGGTTGCAAAGGTTATGGCGATCAACTTGTGCTGGTTGGTTAACTTGGCAAGCTCATACAACGAGATGTTAGCTTATGTCTTCTTCATGTCCTCAATAATATTATACTCCAAGTCCATGGACAAAGTGTCTTCTAGAGAGGTTTACAGGGATGAGGTGGTTTTATTTGCACCGACCTTGGTCAAGATTCTGGCCACAGAGGTGTTTCCTTTACCATCCATCGAGGGATCCTTCAGGCATTGGTCAGGTGCCTCCTTAGGGGGAGGGGTGGATGGCTGGCTGGTGTTGTTAGGTGGAAGGATCCTCCTTAATAAATACCTTTTCGTTTCTTCCAGGGTGGAGTCTAATACTGGCCCCTTACTCCTGAGGCTGTAATTTTTGGGAGGCTTCAGGGGAGGGGTGTCTCCTACAATGGCTTCTTGAATGGTCTAAACCTCCTCCCCATAGATGAATTCGAATGCTAGAACAACAGACAAAGTGTCGTCATCGGGAGGCATGGTTTCCTCTTCGGGATCGTTGGATATCTCCTCGCCCTCCCCAGTGGCTTAATCTTCCAAGAGTTGGGTCACTATGATAGTCATGTTGTGGAGCCACTAGGGGCAGTTCTTTTCGGAATGAGAGGCCAGGTGGAAAGTGTAAAAATTGTCTTTTCCTAGCTCTTCCACATTGAAATTTGCACTGGACCATTGAGACGATTTAGCGGGTGGATTATTTGTCTTCCGAAAGAAAGATTTGGAAGGTTTCCCTCTTAAGGAGGATTTTCTAGTATTTCTTTTCAACTCAAAAACTTCATTCGTCAATTGCTTTAAATATTTGGCAAACACTTTGAAATCAAAGGAATCCTTGTCCTTATCGACAGGCTTACTGGTCAAGGCTTGAGTTTTTTTGGCAGGCGGTTTAGTTTCATCTTGTGAATTGTGCTCGAGGGTGCCTATAGACAAAAAATCCTTCTCTACTTCAAGATTTGTTTCAAAGTTCTCTACTAAGGTGGGTTTAGCCTCGCGTTTGACGAACACAACAATGTCTCGTGGAAGGGCTCTGCTGCAATAATCAATGGTGATGGAATCATTAAGAACCATGTCTATCGGGAACTTATTCAATATGGTAGTGAATCATTGATTGAAATATTTTACCTTTTCTTTCTTATGGAATTTTAATGTACTAAGCTCGGTCAGAAGCATAGAAGGCATCTTATATTCTTAAAACTGATCAAGGAAGGTTTTCTAGGATTCTTCCCACATTCGAATTGAAGCTATGGACAATGATCAATACTAGGCAGTGACCTTATTTTTGAAAGTGTGATGGAAAAGGTGGTAAGCCACATCATCATGTTGCACTCTCATCATTTGCAAGGCTAAGTAGAAATTTCTTATGTGATTGTCAACAGAGAACCCCTTCTCAAAGTCGAATTTATGGATGTGCTTATCGGGATGATGAGGCATGTCATGGAGTTAGCCTCAGATGCCTAATGGGGATTGAGCCACCCAGGCAAAAGGTTGATGCCGATTGCCTCTTGGTGGGGGAGGAAAAAGGGGGCGATTTGGATTCCCCTCCGACTCACTTTCAGTGCCTAACCGCCCAACTAGTGTGGGGCTTCTACCTGCCATTTCCCCTCGGAACTCTGAGGTGTCCTAGGTCTCAACGTTTCTTGTGTTCCTAAAGTTCCTTAGGCTCTCGGGGAATCTAAGAAGCCACTCATTACTGTAGAAGCTAATGCAGTCCCTGATGTTATCTCCCATCCCTTGCCCTAGGGGCCCTTCAATATTCTCTCTTAGAGATTGGTTGTTCATAGGGGTATCTTTTGGGGGGGTTGATTGTTCCCCTGAGTTTCTCCCCATCGTGGTTGATTATTTCCCCCGGTGTTTGTAATCATAGGAGCTTCTCCTTCAGATGTCGATGGACTTTCGAACCCCTCGATTGAGAGCCTTTCAACAACATCTGTGTAGTCATCAAGCGCTAGCCCGATTAACTGTTATATGAAATTAACCAAGATGCCTTGATGCGTGTGATGACGCATGGAGGTGCGTAGGTTAGACAGGGAGTTAGTGGCATCACTTTAAACCACTGGTGAACTGACGAGTAATAAGATGCAAGGCCCTCAACTATTCATTTGTAATTTCAAACAGAGGAAGGTCTTGTCCTTCCAGTGAATATTCAAGCGAGGGAGGCTAGGAATCCCCAAGCTAGGGCTATGGGAAAGGTGGACCGAAAGAGATGGTACAATATTTTGGGGGTGGGGGTAAGGGGTTGGTTACTAGCTTGATGGGAAGCTTCGGTTGGAGGGCATGTATTGGTACCTGCCATCTGACCCTCCTTCTAGCGCTAAATCTATTGATGGGCTGAAATTCTCCACCAATAGTGAGGGTGATCTCCCCGATGTAGGATCCCAACTAGACCTTGCACCGTTTGATATAAGGATCTCGTCCGGTATGTAGGCCCGATTCCCATTCAGGTGAGTTGGGTTTACTTCGGACAAAAGTGGGATATTAACTCAATTGAACGCATGAACTTCAATAAATACAAGGAAATAGCTGACAAATGTTTATACATGAATACCATGAATAGCAAGATTAGAAAACAATAACATAAACCTTACATAAAGTGATTTTTAGCAGACTTTAGATAAGATCATGTCTATATTAAGAAAGTTCTCAACAACTATAAAATAGTTCATAGTAGCCAAGCATCTATAAGCATAAGTGAATAAACAGTCAACAATAAGATCACGTTAATATCAACGAAGAAATTCACTAATAGAAGCTTAGAGTTAGCACATCATATACCATACTTGTGTAGCAAAACAAGGTTCGTAGCACAAGACAACACATGAATAGACTGTGTATCAAATAACTCTCAGGAACATCTGATCCATCAAGCAAATAATACCCATGGCACCACATCATAAAATATTTGTGCAATCCAATAGTGGAAAATAACAATTACGCTTGCATATATCAGAAAAGCATAAGTTCTTTCAAAACGATATTGTCCCAAAATAAGTCCTCCTTTCAAAGTCCCTTACAATGTGTCACGAGGGTGTATTTATAAAATGAGGGTGACCTTTGGCCTACCCCTAACCCTTGGGCTTCCTTGTGACCTTTCAACTACCTTGTGACCTTTGGACTTCTTCATGACTTTGCACATTCCAAATTGTCCCATCCTATCTTAATCTTCCAAAATCACAAAATGAGAAAAAACTAATCTATCAAATTAACAATAGAAAGTTCGAGAATGTCCAAGTGCATTTGCTCCATTAGGTAAGTACACCAAAGCTTGTATTCAACTACAATGGGGGTGATATGTGGTTGTTCCTCATCATGTCTATGCAGGCACTCAAGGGCATCTGGTATGATGTGGTCCTTTTGGCATTCACCTGATTGCCTAAGGTCACCAACTTTGTATACATTCTTATTGGTTCAATCACATAGTGTGTGATATTCTCCCTTATAATGGGTAGGTCATTTGAGCAAGTGACCTGCCTATCTGTGTCGACGAATGCCTGAAATTCCTATGAGATGTCTTCCTGCTTTCTCATCTGCTCGACTTCTCCAATGGATGGGACTCCATGGATATCAATCATTGATTCTAGACCACTAAAAATGTGTTTATATGAAGCCAACACTCAGTCTACATCTTTGACCAGTTTTTCCTTTGACTAGATCTTGATGTGTAGCTGGACTTTGGCATTTTGCATGGTGATCCAATCCTTCTTCGAGACTACCACTGGTGGCCCTGGATACTTGATGGACCACTAGTGTATACTATATAGAGCAGTAACAACTTCTTTTAGCATAGCAACCCTCTCTTTTGTATGGGTTTGTATGGCCAAGATTGGTGCTACCATGTGATGTAGTTTTGACATTTCTTCATATACCATCTCCATGGTTTCACTAAGAGTTTCGACCTCATCTTTGATTGTGGCCTATAGTTCTATTGTATTGGAATGTAATAGGCAGAGAGATGCATTTTCTTCTTCTACCCTTTTCCTATCTTTTTCTACCCTAGCAGCCTTATGCTCTAATGCGTAAAGGCTATTTTGGAGCTCCATGATTTTTTTTCTCATCCTAGTAACATTATTCTCAGTCGTGGTCACAAATTTAGTTCCATCCAAAGAAATTAGCTTAGGATTAACTGTGATGTTAGGAAAAATTTATTTAGTTGTGGTAACTGATAGGAGTTCTGCAGGGTTTTTAAAATAACATTTCTTCCTCTTCTACCCAATATTGAGGCTAACTTGGTCAAAGGTGAGCTTGGTGAGATCTAGTACCTCTTCTTCTTCTTCTTCTTCGGGAATGCATAGCTCTTGTAGGGGAATATGTCCCCTCACCGATGTCCTTCGGTGAGGGGAGTAGAAGGAGGAACATCTAATGGAGCCAGTCCAATTTGTTCTAAGTCTGGCTCAGTTGTTTTACTGGTTTCTCCCTTCTCCTTCTTTCTCCTTTCCTCTTCTTCTTTCTTCCTCTAACCACTTCTTCTCTTTCTCAGCTTGCTCTTGTTTCTTCTTGAGTTCCTCGTTTTCCTAAGATTTTCTTCCTATTCTTTCATCTCTTGTTCCCCCTTCTTCTTCTCTTCTTCATCCCTAGCCCACTACTCTTCCTACTACTTTTCTTCCAGTTGCTTCTTCCTTTCTCCCTCTTCCTATCACCTCTTCTTCTCAAGCTAGTCTTTGTCACCTGAATCTTGTGATTGTTTGAGCTCTTCCTCTATTTTTCTTTTGAGCTCTTATTTATTCTTTACCAAGGTTGCATTCCTTTGTTCCAACATCTCATTATCTTCCCCCTTTTCTGGGTCACTCGGGGCATCTTCTACCTCTTTCTCCTTCTGCTTCTTGAGTTTCCTAGTCGCTTTCTGTTTCTATTGCTTACTCTTCAAGGTGGATGACCTCTCCTGTAAGCTCACATTCTCTTGGGAGTGTTCGAGGAGCTCCTTGTCTCTTACCTACAACTCGTTGGGGCTGAGTTTCCTAGTGGCATTATACCATTTCCTCGCACCATCTTCATGATCTTTCCTGGAATGTGAATATGACCAGTTAAAATTATCTCTCTTGCATTAGGCAACTACAATTTTCTTTGGGTCATATGTACGATAGTTTAAGGTCATAAAGCTACTCCCATTTAAAGCCTCAGTTTTCGCCTCTACTTCTTTGAATTTTTCTTCCACATAGGCTCTGATGACAAGAGGGAAAGCTGGCCACGATTTCTTCTTTCCTTTGCTTAGTGTTTTTTATAAGCCCTGTGTCATCTGGTAACATACTTTCCACAAGAGCACTTTATCTGCGGTAAACTTGGGAAGAACATGCAAAGCCTTATAGGAACCTAAAACTCTAATAAATGTATCCCCCTGGATCAGGAATCAGTGTGCCACCTTGAAAATGGTTTCTATGGCCCGCTTTAACATGCAAAGTGGTTCTTCCCCAAACAGTCGATGATATAATGGAGCAATAAATGACTCAGAAATAACGTCAATCATACCCTTATAGTTGGTTTCTCAAAATATCTTGTAATGATTGTGTACTAGGCTGGATGCAAATGTGTTCCAACTGTAGCTCCAATTTTCCAACTAGCACCTTGCACAAACTACATCTAGTAGGTATGAGGCCATATAGAACTCTGGTGGTTGGTCTAGCTCTGGCTACCTAGCTGCAGTTATATTTGTTCTCAATGTGGACACAAGAATTTTGACCCAGTTAAAGATTTTTCCTCGGGTGGCATGACATAAATGATGGGGACCCATGTCCCGTGGAACACATCACAAGTTGATCTTCTATACATAGGGTTCATCATGGCGGTGATCAAATGATAGACCTTCCTAAATCCATCCATCTTTTAAACTTGGTTAGTCCTAACCCAGAACTTGGACATGTTTTGCCACCATTCTCTAATAATATCCTTAGTAGGAGTCACAAAACTGGTGAGCCACCAGGTTTGAAGGTTTCCTCCTTCTCAGGGAGCCTATAGTAAGTAGCAATATATGTGGTGGTGATTGTTGTGAGCAATGCAACAATATAATCCCTTACTATCCATGAATCTGTGTTTATGCTCTGTAAGATCCATCCAATCATCTCAACGTGTGGGAAAACTAGAGGGTGTGATGCTACCTTCTAAAGTTTTTACCTCTTAATGTTTAAGTACACTGACAAGTCCTCCTAATTATCTAGTATGTCTAGATTGGGGAAATCCTCATAGATATCATACTAGGAGAGGCTTGTGCTTTTATTAATATTGCAGGCATGTCCCCGTAGATAGGGGGTTCCTCGTATTGATGGATATCCTATGAAATGATCCAGAGCTTTTACTGGCAGATTTTGTAGTTGGAGGTGCCATCTCATCTTCGAAATAGGAGATGGAGATGAAATCAAGATCCACGTCACCTCGCATATTGAAAAAACAATCCCACAATGAGATAAATGACATCAAAATAAAACAGAGTGCTAAAAAATAAACAATAGTTTTCAGAGACTGGGAGAGGGTCTTCTGGCAGGTCGCGAGGTCACACAAAATAAGGTGCGACCTAGAGACTAAGTAAGCTAAGCCTAGGGTTGCAGGTCACATAATTCACTCAGGTTGCAATTCGCGTAGGTCACAAGTCACATAGGTTGTGATGTCTTAGGTTTTCATAGGTCGCAAGTTGCATAGTTCGTACTATTTTTCCTATTGCGGCCTTAGGCCGTGCGACCTGCTTTTTGGGCGATTCAAGGAGATGCATGTGACTTTAGAGGGGTCTCTGGAACTCCTTGGGGGGAGAAATCTAGGCTTGCATGGATATCAGGTTAGCTAGGGACCAAGAATGGGCATGGGAGAAGCTTAGGGAGGTTGATAAGACTTCACAGACATTTGGTGAAGGTTTACAATGAAAAAGGGGTTAAGTTATGGATAAAACCTTCCCGATTGGGAATCCACAAAGGTAGGGCTGAGGAATATGACACCTGGAAGAAAAACATGATTACTGGGGAAGTGGAAAGGTAACCTACCTATAAAAGTTATGCACATTACCAAGTCACAAAGCCTCCCTGCCTTTCGTGCGACCAAAGAAGCATTACACACTTACCGGTTGAGGTCGATATATATAGTTTTGGTCACATGTGTGGGGGTCGCGTGGCCTGAGTTGGAGCAATGTATGACCCTTGCAACCCTTGCGACATTTGCAACCCCAAGGGTCTCTAGGTCACATGGGTCGTTAGGTTGCAGAGGTCGCATGACTGTGTGATGAGACCTCTGCAACCTCTGCAACTGAATGAATTACTAGTCGCATGGTCGCATAGGTCGTGAAGGTCGCGCATCATGTTAGGTTATTCATGAGACTTATGGGAATCACCGATTCGGCGATGTCATAGGGGTCGCATGGGTCACAAAAGAGGTATTAGTCACATTAAGATGTTGCAACTCGGTGACGACTAGACTTGGTTAAAGACTTGGTTTGGCTTATGAGAGGGAGACTTAAGTTTTTTGGGTCTCTTATGGTTTTCCAGGCTCCCAAGAAGACTCTCAGGATGGGTGGTAGCTATGTAAAAGGTAAAGGGGCTCCAAAATTTTGAAAAGTTGGAAATTTTGGAGGGGTTGTTGCAACGACTACAACACCTGTGAAGGAGATTTTGGGATTGTGTTTCATTACTACTTTCAACTGTTAGCATATCTGCGCAATGACCAAATAATGAATATGCCTTATATTTGTTAAAGTTTTTACAATATATGGAAAAATATGTATGCACGGTGAAGCATCCTAAAACCTGCATAGCTAATTATAGACTGATTAAATTGATTATAATTGAATATTTGCAAAAACAAGGGAGAACATGGACTAGATTGCTAGAAGAATTAAATGTACCTTCTCTTTGGGAGGAAATGGATTAAAATGAGGAACAAAAGTGTTGAAACAGAGCTAGAAGCAAAGGCAATTACACCCCCCAGGCCTCATAGATAAATTATATGAAGTAGGCATTCTATAAAGGCCACTGCTAACACACCTACTAAGGGGAAAAAAGCGTGTACAGAATAACCAATGGATATCTCTAGTGGGAAGGTTGAGAGTTATGGATATGTGTTCCCTATTAAGGAAGAATCACCTAAGGAAGAAGCACCTATGAAAATAAAAATAAATAAGAGGTAGCTGAAAAGGGCATTAGGGGGTAAAAACCCTAAGAAGAGAGTAATAATGACCATTACGAAATCAACTTCCTCAACTCTTGGAGTTCATGCTGCTATAGTAGAATCGAAGAAGTTAGAGGATAAACTAAGTGAAGAAAAGAAAGAAGAACCAAAGCAAGAGCGGGAATGCATTCCTTCACTGGGTAAGATTGAGATTGACCCTCTCACTCAACAAATTAATGAATTGAAAGAAGAACATAAAAATTTGAAGAGACAACTTGCCACGCTCAAAGAGAAATTTCGATTTAAGAAACAAAAAGGGTTGGAAACCCTAGTTGAGGTGGCAGGAATGGTGTCACCTTCTGACACAACTAAAAAATTACGCATGGGTTGTAAATAAATTTTTAAAGAAGCAACTTGTGAAGGGCTAACAATTGTCTCAGTTGGAATAAAAGTAGAGGGGAAGCATGTGGAGTTCAAGACCATTAATCAAGAATAACCTTTTGACAATGTCTTTGTTACACAATAACCAACAACTGAAGTATAGTGGGTTTGGAAAGATCAATTTGTTGATCTATAAGAACCTACTGATGATGTTGTTTCTACACAAGAGCTAGTAGCTAAAGTAGAGCATATTGAAATACATCAAATTGTTGATCCACAAGAACCTATCAATGACATTGCCGACACACAAGACCCAACAGTCGAGATAATGCAACATGATAAGAAGGATTGCAGGAAGCTGCTAAATTTGCTACTATAACATTAGTGGATACAAAACAATAAAAACTTGAAGAGATGTTGAAATCCATGTTTTTCTTGAGGATTTAGACAAATGGAAAAGGTTGGAAATATCATTGAAGTGTGAGGTTATCCCTCTAAGTAATCACAAAGATATTGTTAGCAATCTTAAAATAACTTGGGCTAAACACTTGTTGATTCAGGATTTGGAAAAGGTCAAGGAAGAAAGGAAGCAAGCAATACTGTGGGTAAGAGAATCGCAGGAAAAAGTAAAGTTGTTACAGGAAGAGAAAGAGAAGATGTATGAACTTGCATAGAATGAAGGAACATGCAAAACCCCTTCTCCTTCCTACCTTCTATATCTGCAAGAAAAAAAAATTCCTCTTCCAATTAAAAGAAACAAAAGAACGACCATACATGGCAAGGGAGGTTCAAGCTTTTCTAGAGACCTTCCAAAGGGCTAATTTTTAAAAGCAACATTTATTATGTGAGTTGTATCTACATGATCATGTTTGTTTTGGAGTAAGGACTTTTAATATTACACCATATGTTGGAGATGTTTAGCTGAGGGCCTTCACGTAATTTATGTAGAATCAGGTTAGCTAGAAGGTCACATGTAGTACTGTAAAAAAAAATGAATAAGATGTGAAATTTCTCATTCGAAATGAACTAGGGTTCACTCAAACAATTTTTGTGCCATATAATATGATGTGGAAATATCAAACCACTAAAAATCTATTGATGGAATTCAAGAACAATGTACTGTAGTGTTTTTCTAGGAGTATGAGGGTGCTTAAATAGGATGCATTGGAAGGAAGTAGGCTTAAGTGGGAAGCCTATACAAAAGAATTGAGGAATGAGGATCCCTAATGTTTCGAAAACTTTGTACATGCACTTCCTAGGGTACCTCAATATGTGGAATGTATAAGGAAATGTGGGTCTATTTGGTATGGACTCATGTTCATGTTTCCAATCACTTGGATTCTTGTCTACAAGTATCGACACCTATATCAGTTAGACGATGGATTGTGGGAAGTAGAATTGTTTGTCTCCCAAAGATACAGAGCACCAGCTAAAGATACAACAAGGTCATATTATTTTTCAAAGTTCCATTCATAACATATTAGAAACTAGTTACAAAGGTATACATGAGGACATGCAGATGCTTAAGTTGGGACGAAAAATTTACATTCTTTTTGTACCTATTATCCCTATCTTTTCCTACCATTTTGACTTTAAAAGCTCTGCCTTGTCACTTCATTAGTAATTATTGACTAAATTATGTTCCTTTCTTCATATCACCCTTACTATCTAGTTTTTCTTGTAATTTGACATAAAACCTAATTGCTTTAGGCTTTTTTATCAATGAATTAACAAAGGGTTGCTTCAGGTGGTATGGATTGTTGAGTTACCATTACAGAATGATATCTCCCATGTTCTGCTTCATTAAAGATAGAATGAAGAATCTGCTTACACTATTATTGCAACACTAAGCCTATTTTGGATACTTTATTCTTCTATGATTAGAAACAAAGTCTGACATGGACAAACACAAAGTTAGAGATAGTTTTATTGATTGAAATAGGAATTCATGGACACCATAGCTGAATTATTTGAAACAATTGGGATTTATAAATGACAAATCATCGTAATTTATAAATATATTCTAACTCTGTTTGAATTAAGACAATTTTTGTATGATATTGATTTGGATCACATGAGAATTGAGAGATTCTCATGGTGATCCTGCTTTTCGAAAATAGGAATGTAACATGAAATTATAAAAGAATGTACTCTATACCCGCGAGGCATGCATAGATAGAGATAAAATAAGGGATAAGCACCATTATTGTAATCATGTATTGCAACTTTCACTAATGCAGCTCTTTACCATTTGTGGCTCCATATCTCTTTCATGATTAGCTTGTGTGTTGTGTAATTCACCAACGATCACTGGTTAGAGAGGTATTGTAGCACATTTATTTCCTCTCAGTTGCGAATTATGTGTGATTTATTGTTACTACTAGAGATCTTGTTCATGTATTGAATAGTTGCAGGATTGTAGCCTCTATCATTGTGTAACAACATATGTCTTGGATTGTTCCCTTCATTAGGTGTGATGGTTGTTTGATTAATGTTATACGCCTTTTATTTTTTTAACTGATTGAATGGGTGTTACAACAATTGTTTGAGTGTTGAATGGTTTCCATGAGTGTTATTTCTTCTAAATAAGAGTGATCATGTGATAGAGTGTGATGTATTCTGCAATGTGTGTATTTTCCTTCTAAAGTGTGGGCAAGGTTTGGAGTGTGAAAAAAACATGTATTTGGAGCGTTGAGAGTGACATTTACAACGATTGGAAGGAAGTAGGCTTAAGTGGGAAGCCTATACAAAATAATTGAGGAATGAGGATCCCTAATGTTTCCAAAAATTTGGACATGCACTTTCTAGGGTACCTCAATATGTGGAATGTATAAGGAAATGTGGGTCTGGTTGGTATGGACTCATGTTCATGTTTCCAGTCACTTGGCTTCCTGTCTACAAGTATCGACACCTATATCAGTTAGACGATGGATTGTGGGAAGTAGCATTGTTTGTCTCCCGAGGATACAGAGCACCAACTAAAGATACGACAAAGGCATATGATTTTTCAAAGTTCCATTCATAACATATTAGAAACTGGTTACAAAGGTCTACATGAGGACATGCAGATGCTTAAGTTGGGGGGAGAAGTTGGGACAAAAAATTTGCATTCTTTCTGTACCTATTATCCCTATCTTTTCCTACCATTTTAACTTTAAAAGCCCTGCCTTGTCACTTCATTAGTCATTATTGACTAAATTATGTTCCTTTCTTCATGTCACCCTTACTATCTAGTTTTTCTTGTAATTTGACATAAAACCTAATTGCTTTAGGATTTTTTATTAATGAATTGACAAAGGGTTGCTTCAGGTGGTATGGATTGTTGAGTTACCATTACAGGATGATATCTCCTATGTTCTTCTTCGTTAAAGATAGAATGAAGACTCTGTTGACACTATTATTACAACACTAAGCCTATTTTGGATACTTTATTCTTCTATGATTAGCAACAAAGTCTAACATGGACAAACACACAGTTAGAGATAGTTTTATTGATTGAAATAGGAATTCATGGACATCGTATCTGAATTAGTTGAAACAATTGGGATTTATAAATGACAAAACATCGTAATTTAGAAATATGTTACTACTTTGTTTGAATTAAGACAATTTTGTCTAAGACAATTTTTGTATAATATTGATTTGGATCACATGAGAATCGAGAGATTATCATGATGATCCTACTTTTCCAAAATAGGAATATAACATGAAATTATAAAAGAATGTACTCTCTACCCGTGAGGCATGCATATATATAGATAAAATAAGGGATAAGTATCGTTATTGTAATCATGTACTGCAACTTTCACTAATGCAACTCTTTACCATTTGTGGCTCCATATCTCTTTCATGATTAGCTTGTGTGTTGTGTAATTCACCAACCCCTGCTAAGGAGGAAGGGCCCTCCCTCTTAGCAGGGATCACTGGTTAGATAGGTATTGTAGTGCATTTATTTCCTCTCAGTTGCGAGTTATGTGTGATTTATTGTTACTATTAGAGATCTTGTTCATGCATTCAATAGTTTAGGATTTTAGCCTTTATCATTGTGTAACAACATATGTCTTGGATTGTTCCATTCATTAGGTGTGATGGTTGTTTGATTAATGTTATAGGCCTTTTATTTGTTTAACTAATTGAATGGGTGTTACAACAATTGTTTTAGTATTGAATGGTTTCCAGGAGTGCTATTTCTTCTAAATACGAGTGATCATGTGATAAAGAGTGATGTATTCTAAAACATGTGTATTTTCCTTCTAAAGTATGAGCAAGGTTGGAGTGTGAAAAAAAGTGTATTTGGAGTGCTGAGAGTGACATTTACAATGATTGGTTTTGAGATTTTATTAGCACTAGTTTCCACTTGTTCCTGGATATATTTTTCACAATAGCCTTGAAATAAAAATCCCACTTGGATTGAAACTTTATGTGTGAGTCAGATTTGATGCTCTAATTTAAAAGGAAAAATTATTCGCACAACAAGTAGGTATAAATAAATTGGGTTTGGGTCAAGGTGATAATGAGACCCTACCCTGTCTATTCCATTTCTAGCAAGTTGCATCGGCCTTTGCAACCCTACTAATCAGATCAATAACACTTTTTTGCAACTTATCCAAGGATAAATTCAAATATTCCAGAATTCATCACATCGTCTTGGTAAAATTGTTTCTATTTTGTATTTTGGTGAGATTGGTATTCTTATTATTAACTTGCAATATCTCACCCGGTGACTCCACTTCAACAAAATCTAAAGAGGTACAAAAAAAGATTACTTTCCAAGGTAAGAAGTAAGGTAAGTAAGGTACGTATTGGAAACTACATTGGGGTATTCTTATTGATATTTTAGCTTACTTCCAATGAGTACCAAAAATATGCAGCTGCCTCCTTGGGTGCCACCATTCTATGATCTAGTCATATTTTTTAGGTGTGAGGGACATTCCCTATGGTTATCAAATTATGACACAGAGGAAACTGGTTTTCCATGGATATGGGAAATCAATCGTTAATCATTTTTTCACATTTATCCAATATTGTAAGAATAATGAGCTCCTCCATGAGGATGTTACGATGATTCACTCCACTGTATGTTTGGAAAGGTCTACATGGATTTGGTACAAGAGTTGCAAAGACATGTTTCCATCCTTTGCAAAATATTTGGAACCATTCTATGTGAAATGTGATCATGATTTGGATAGTTGGATTCCCATTATCCAACAAATAGAAGAAATGTATTTAGAATAGAAAATTATAGAAGAATGGCTCAAATCCCAAAAGGAGGAAAATTGTGAAGAGTCCCATCTTGTCGAGGAAGACCAAATAGTGGAATTGAAATAAGATAACTCTACTTTTACAAAAATAGATGAAGAAGAATTTCCTTGACCTCCTATAAGGACTCGAGAAATAATTTAAGAATAAGAATACAAGTATAACATTGATACCATGATCATTTAAGAACCCAACTGAACTCCTTCAGATGAAAGCATAAGTTCAACAAGCTACAATCCTTTCCAAACACTTGATCTTCATGACACATCTAATAGTGACTTAGAAGAGGAGGATTCGACAAAAGGGCATACTCTTGAAGAGGATAGGGACCATGAAGAGCTTGAAACTATTGATGCATCCCTTTACGTCGATAGACATAAATGGGGTATATGTTATGCTATTTTAGACAAGGATCCTATTTATGACACAAACATTGAGATAAATAGTTTTTTTTTAATTTTGGCCTCATTAACAACCAAGATATTCCATACAGTATGAGTATCCATGCCGAATCGTACAAGAGTGGTCATATATAGTAGTGTAGAAAGGGTAATTTTACATTTAGGCTACAAAAATTATTTAGCATTGGATGTCCTTGATATATGGTTCACAAGTTTAAAAATATCCATATGATATGAAGGAGGTGAACCTTACCATGATTGGAAAGTTTCAATATTTCCAATTTCATACAAAGTTGCAACATTTCCAATTTAATACATAATTCATGGGCATTATCCTCCTGTTGATGTATGTTTATGTTAGGGAATAGAATCAACCTCCTAGGGCCTGATTTTAAGTTCCCTGTATGTTTTTTATATATGAAATAATCCTCTTTTTCTCTCTCAAATATTCAAAATAACTTAAATATCTAAATGTAAACATTCAACACATGAACTTAAGAGTGGACAAGGTGTTTTGTCAATAAAATCCAATAATGACATCATAAATAAATGTATTTTTTCATTATTCATTCCACTACATTAATCCATTCACATATCATGAAGGGACACATTTGAAGAAAATTCAATAGAAAAAATAAAAAAATAAAAAATATATATGGTCTATATACCAGATCGGTATAAAATAATTTTATGCATTTAATTTCATAAGAATATATGAAAACATTCATGAGATTCCTACTAGTTATTTAAAAGTATCAAATCCACAAATGAGATGCTCTCCTAAAAAAATTTATGTGAGAGTCAAAGAATACTATTACAGATAGTAATAAAGTTAAGTGCCTAAATCACTTGACTAAACACTGATACTTAAAATGTAAATATAAAGGCATTTTACCCTAAGGGACTTGTATTGGGCTCCCATGTATCAATTAATGCAAGGGTATGTGAAAGATAAAAACAAAATGCAGTCAAGGATCGACTTTAAAAACATATAAGATACTTCATATAGTTGGATGATCAAAGACAAGGAAAAAGTGGGGAATTGCTTCAAAATATATAAATAACAAATAAAATTACAAAAGGATAATGTGTGGAATGAACATATGATGATCCTCTACAACTGTTGTAGAAGCATGTAGATATGTGGCTTTTGGAAGCTCGTTAATCTAACTTCTCAAGCAGTAACTTAGGATTAATGATTTCATTTAGGGACTTGCTAATCCACCATTTAATGTATTCCTTCATCAACATGACTGTTATGTTTTGTTTAACCCTTTATCCATCATAGCCAATTGTTCCTCGTTATCATTAACAAATTTGAAAAACCATTTCATATTTGAGCTTTGGGAAACTTGACTAAGTTATCAAATTCAACACCCAATGAGTCTTTAATAATATCAAATTCTTCTTTCAACACATCTTTAGGGGTCAACATTGAGCTCCTAATAATTCATGGGATTTGAGAGTCTTCGACAACTTTAATTGATTTGAGGAAGGATTTACTCCAACAATTATTAATACTCGAGCACTTTGTGATAGCATCCTGTAATATTTTTATTCTTGCAAACCAACCTGTCGTTATCCTCCATGGAGGCCTTGCTAGGTTATTTGGAAATTACTCAAGAGTATTGATTTTATTGATGAAGGTTGAAAAATCGTTATCAACTAATTATTGATCATATTCAACATCTTTCTTTAGATATTCAATGAGAAAATGAATTATTTGAGACAAGTTTCTCAAATGTAGAGAAACTTCCCATGCTTCTTCAATAATTTCCAGTTGCTTACTTATATTTCATGCGACATAGAATCTAATGCCTTTCATATTTGTATTTATTTTCTCACTTTATGGGGTGTGCCAGGTGTATTATCTTGGATATCCATAGGGTTCATGAACATGGGAGTGGGACTAAGAGCCTCTTTGAGATCATTTGTTCTTGTTTTCGACCTTAGATTCTTTGCCTCTTGCTTAGTGATGGAATGAGCAAGGGAATCCCCTGTAGTTTGGTGTCATTTTAGGAGTCTCGTAGGTCCGACTCCTGAAATTTCCACCTCAAACTTCTATTGATTGGTAATCTTCTTATTCTCACTTGTACCTTCTCAAATTGTAGCTTCTTGGTAGTCCTATCATAGCAGGTATTGTGCATGGTTAAAGACTGGTCCTGAAAAGTGATTGGCTCTTAAACAACCAATTTTTCAGTTAATTTTTGAGTCTCATCCATGTGTAATACTACCTAGTTTAGAGCAGTGGCATCGTCCACTTCCATATCCATGGGTCCTTATGTGTGCCAAGACCCCTTTTTTGTCATGTTTTTGTTTTTTAATGAAGTAACAATGTGGGGAGTTTCTAGGGTGACTCATGGGGTGGTTCTTCTCCATGTCCTCTGCCAAAATGTTGATTATTACTCTCTCTTGGAAATGTTATAGTATCCTTTCTTCATTTAGTTGAGGATGAACTCTAACAAGCCTATGGAGTTAAACATGGTTAAGTACTAGTAGGATTATTTCCTCTTCCTTTGGTTCTCACTCAAGTAATGGTGCTTACTTCTATAATGATATTTTCGATAGGGATGGGTGTTCCCTTTTCGTTGGATGGCCCCATGTGAATTTCTCCACTTTATTTAGCAACTCTAGTAAATACATTTCCATATATGACCAAGATTGAGTGCTTTAATTTGGTTTGGCCTCAACCAAATTAAAGGGCTTCAATAGCTTCGAAAATTTTACAAGGTGAGTAGAATTATTCGTATTAATTTCTCAAAGAATAATTTATGGTAGCATTATAAATCGATTCATCTTATTTCTCTCAAATAAAATAAGCCAAGGGTGACACTATCTGCAAATCTTTGCAATAAAATATCTATCCATAACAAACTTAGGTAGTAATAGATATTTATCTTGATGAGGGAGAGGAGGTTCAGCCGGAGCTAGTGGTCTTAACCCCTGCGTGGACTGTTTGGGAGCTATTGAAAGGGTGGTCTTGTTCTCGCTTAGGTGGTGTTGGGGTTTCAAGCATGAAACCGGTTCCTCACTCGGGGTGGTCCTCAACCCAGGTGTCACCTAATACGGGCAGGTCAAGCGTGGCTAAGTCCTGAACTCGTCTTGAGCTAGTGTATGGCAGTGGTGGAGGGAGTCTGGATGGTATATGTGCAAAGGGTTCAAGTCGCGCAGCTTCAAGAGGCAGATGTGGTGGTCGTTCGAGGCGTTCTGGACACGCAAGGTCATTGGCTTGAGGTGGTAGACTTGGGGGACAGCTGGGAGTCGAGGCCACCTCGCTCCGCCCGTTTTGCAATGAGGGGGTTCGGTTTGTCATGGTGTTTCCAGGCGTCGTGTGATGGTGTATCAAGGTGGTTGAGGTCAGCGACAAGGCTGCTGCATGGAGCACTGCCAAGATGCGGTTTAGACTATTCTACATCGTTTGGGTAATTCAGAGTGGCTTATAGAGGAGGAGCATGCTGAATTGATAACAACTTTGAACAAAATGCATTATTTCCAATGTCATACATGGGATCATGTGCCAAAATTTTCTATCAGAGAAGGTTAAGGAACTGGAGGCTTGGATGGCCCATTTCAAGGAGCATGCCCAATGCTCCTTTCGTCCTCCGCAACCTCCCAATATAGCTCCAGAAAACCTAGCCTCTATCACCTCTAACGACTAGCATGGATACATGCGTTTTATATGTTTTGTCTGTTTACTGGGGCCTATGGCCTTTGAAATTGTGGACTGTGTCTCTCTTTGGTTTTTTGTTTCGTTGTCATATGCTTTCAGTGGTAGTCAACAAACCTAGTCGGGGTGAGACAACCTGCATTTTTCCTCTGATGTATTTCCTTTTGAAACTATGAATAGAAATTTGACTTACAAAAAGAAAAATATATGTTTATCTTGATACCCATACTTCAAATGAGACTATGGTTTAATTTTCCTTATGTATCCCCTTTCCCCATAAGAATTTATAGACCTTTGAGGATATTCTCCTTGGCTTCTACCGTATTATTAGATGGTTGAATTCTTTGACAAATAGGTCCTACAGTTGCCAAAAATAGAAGGGGGAATTATGCCTCCATAGGATGGGATACCAAGATTGCATTGGCTCTATGTTAGTGTTTGACTATTTAATGTCACAAATAAAAACCCTTCACATGTCAAGTCAAGATGTACGCTAATGACATGTAAACATAATATGTGCAAGCAATGGAAAGACTATTCTACTTGCTCAACAACTAAACCAATTACTTTATGATGTAATTTGAAAAGAGAAAATTAAACTCACTTCTAAGGCTAGTGTTGGAAATGCAAAAAAAATCTATGAATAACTAAAAACAACCAAGTACCATGTGAACACCTAAACGCTGATAAAACGAAAGCAAAAAAATTATATTTCTGATTTAAAATCAAATGTTAGAAATCAAGGCATCAAAAACATAACAAAAATAAAATATGTGCTAAGACTATCAATTAATCTCGCTTTATTAACTAATATGCTCAAGTAAAATATCTAACCTAAATGTGAAATCTATGATAATTTCTTGCTAATCAAATGTTATTTGGATACAAAGTATGGAAGGAATAAATAAATGATATAAGATAGAATCATTGTAGTTCACATGGTAATGGATCACACTCATAAACAAATCAATACTTGTTGAATATCATTAAAGAAAAATGATATGAATGTAGAGAAGCTATATCTAACTATGAAAATGCAAACCCTAATATCAAATGAATGAGATTACTCTCCAAACAAAAAAATAAAACGCAAACATAGAAAACCATGAGCATATCAACCTCAAACAATATAATATTCAAGCAATAAATTGATCTCAGAATTGGATATTGGATGCTTATACAAATGAGGTATCAATACCTTAGAATGAAGACTAAATACTACTACAATTACTTCTTACAAAACTTAGAATATACTCGTTGATTTAAAGCATTGTGTGCACGTGTGGTATAGTAGTGAATTGAGTTTCAAAGATTAATGTTATTAATGAGTGTTATATGAAACCAAAAGCAACAAATTAATTCAAAAAATTATGTTACTTAGCACAATTCATCAGTCCAATACTCAGCGAACATTAGAGATTAATACTTTAATTCTCACGTTACAGGAAACCTAAATGGAACGAGACAGAGCGTTAATCAACACAATATTCAATATGATAATGAATTGAATCAAGATATGATTATTATATGTTATCGTTGTTTCATGAATGCAAGCACACAACCTTACCACGTTACACTTTTCACACATATAGTTATAAATGCAATACATCTATGGATCAAAACATATATTAGTGAAAGAAAACACTACGGAAAATATAGTATACACCGTAATAAAACATTCAAACCACAAAACAACTACTCGGTAAAATAAAAAAATATAGCTATGCAATCGAGTGAGGGTCCCTTTCGATTGGTATTGCACTGATTAAGTTACAATCACAAAAGAGAGATAACGACGATATCATGAGCTTACAATCATAGAAGAGAGATCAATAAGAACTTATTGCAGAAATACTACTTGTGATGCCATGACGTAACTCCACAATGTTAATTGTGTGGATTGCATTACTCAATGAATGTAATATACATATATATGAGCAACCGAGTCTTGGGATTGCAGTTCTAAGGTCTTTTGGTCTTCCCTTATGTATAACTAATCATAATTGAAAGTATATTACAATATTTTACAATAATCTATATATTTTTGAATTAGGTGTCAACAGCCCCCCCTTAATCTAAAGAGATGTTGGTGAGTCCAAGTATCATTCTAAATTTTTGAGATTTTGCTCTTCCAAGCGCTGTGGTGAAGATGTTTGCAATCTCCTCATTTGTGGAACAATGTCGCAGGTGGACTGTCTTGGCCTCAACATGATGGCGAATCAAATGATATTTTGTATTTATGTGCTTGGTTCGATCATGGAACTTTGGGTTCTTGGTCAAATTTATTGCAAAAGTGATGTCAACCAAAAGAGTAGTTGGCTATTCTTGTTTCACCTGCAAATCCTCTACGATTTTCCTGAGCCACACAATTTCCTTCGTTGCTTCAGTTGTGGCCACATATTCTTCTTCAATTGTGGAATCAATTGGAACTGACAATTTGCATGACCGATATGAGACAACTCCTAATCCAAGACTCATAACATAACTTAAAGTAGATGCTCCAATTTCTTTATCTCCATCGAAGTCTGAATCAGAGTATCCAACCGGGCTGAAGTCACCCACCTGTGTCTATTTGAGTCCAAAGCCTTGAGTTCCCTTCCAGTACCTTAGAACCTTTTTTTACAGTAGACCAATGACCCTCACAAGGCTTTTGCATAAACCTAGAGAGGATTCCAACAACAAATGAAATGTTTGGTCTGGTAGTAGTCAGGCAGTTGAGACTTCCTACAAGTTGTCTATACTTAGTTACATCCTACAATTCTTTTCCTTCAGTGGATGTGAGCTTTAAGTTATGTTCCATTGGAGTAGTCAAAGGATTGCACTCAACCATGCCAAACTTGCTCAACAGCACTCGAATGTACTTCTTCTGAGAGAGGAATATAAAATTTGGATGTTGGGTTACTTCAATACCAAGATAGTAGTGAACATGGCCCAAATATGTCATTTCAAATCTTTAGCTCAATTCTTTATTTATGGATGCAATGTAGTCCTCATTGTTCCATGTCATTAGAAGATCATCTACATACACTACAAGATAAAGGATTTTCTTTCCAACTTTCTTGAAAAACAAATTTGCATCATCAATATCATAGTGTTTGAAGTTAAGTTTCAGAAGATGATCTGTTAACTTCTTGTACCAAGCTTGAGGTGCTTGCTTGAGTCCATATAAGGATTTTACAAGCTTTCATACTTTTTGTTCCTAACCCTTCACAATAAATCCTTCTGGATGGGACATAAAAACATTTATTTTCAAATCTCCATTTAAGAAAGCAAGCTTTACATCCATTTGATGGACTTTCCAACCGTTCTGTGCTGCCAAGGAAAAGAGTGTCCGGATGGTGGCCCATTTTGTTGTGGGGGGAAACGTCTCCTCATAGTCAACCCCTTCCTTTTGTGCAAAACCTTTAGCCACAAGCCTGACTTTATGCTTGTCAAGTGAGCCATCTACTTTATACTTTTTCTTGAAGACCCACTTGCAACCAATTGGTTTGGTTCCTAATGGAGGATCAACTAGCTTCCAGGTGTCATTCTTTATCAGGGCATCATATTCTTTTTGTATTGTTTCTTTTTATTCATCATGAGAAGCAACTTCTTGGAAAGAGGTTGGTTCAAAATTTGTAGAAAAAAATAATTTACAATCATAAGAGAAATCCATATCAATAGGTGAATCATAATCTTCTACATCACCTCCATCTTGCCTGAAGGAACTTCTAGTTCCTGTCTTTCCAACCTCATTAGTACGAACATCTTCAAGTGTCTTTATTAACCATTTGAGAGGGCTTTTCTTAGAAGGCCCAAGCTGCTCAGGTGACTGAGTTGGGGAATCAATACGCAATCTCCCAATTTTGTCAATCACATCACCCAAAGTGTCATCAAATTCAGAGGCTGGAGCTTTATGTTGGGGAGAGAGTGTTTCAAAAGAAGATTCTACGGATTGGTCCAATATACGAATCCCCCCTTCAAGATGTGGAATCTCATTATCAAACTCCTGAAATTTTTTTATATGTACGAATCTATCCAAGTGATCAAGTTGCCACTCAACAACATCGTCATCCTTGGAAGATTCAAGAAAAATCACATCTCTAAAGATTATAAACTTTTTATTAACTTCATCATAGAGACAATAGGCTTTAGAGGTATTAGATTACCCCAAGAATATACGCTTTCAACTCCTGGCAATGAGTTTATTTCTCTGTTCCTTGAGTATCAAGGCATAACAGGTGGAACCAAAAACCCTTAGATGTCGCACTGAAAGAATGTGGCTATACCACATTTCATAGGGAGTCTTGTTCTTGATGGCATTAGATGGACATCTATTTTTGATATATACATCACATAGAACTGCATCAACCCAAAACATAAGTTTAACATTCTTGAAAAGCATCATAGAATGTACCATATTTAAAATTATCCTATTCATTCTTTCAGCTCAATCATTCTGTAGGGGATTATATGGCACGGTTATTTGATGTTTGATCCCATGTTGGCAAAGATAGTTTTTAAATTCATTAGAAGTGTATCATGTTCCATTATCAGTCCTAATAGAGCCAATATGAGATTGTGCTCCATTTTTAACCCATGCATGAAAATCCTTGAATGTATCAAATGCTTGAGATTTGTTCTTCAATAAGTAAACCCAACAAATTCTGGTGTAATCATCAATAAAAGTCATCATATATTTATTTCCATTGGAAAAAGAAACAAACATTGGGCCACACAAATCAGAATGAATAAGTTCCAGTTTCCTATGTGCCCTGGAATCATAATCATGGAAAGGTTGTTTGTTGTGCTTTCCTAGAATACAAGCATCATGCTTCTTACGGTTTCTAGGAATGGTAGGCAAACCATTAACACCATTCTCTTCAGCAGCCGAAGGTTGTCATGATTTCGATATCCAAATATAGCATGCCATAACAAACTAGATGGAATTGTACCTTCATCATATTGTGAACTGTATAAACAGTTCTGTGCAAGAGAAGAGGTTCCTTACAACTTCAACAATCTTTCTTCTTCAATCCGGGTCGTGACAAGTGAGCGGTCTAATGCCTTCCTGACCTCAAATTTGCATCAAATATGTGAATAGAGTTTCCTTATTGGCGGATGTGAACCAAAGACAACAAGTTTCTCCTTAGCTCGGAGAGGTATAACACATCATGGAGAAGAAAGTTTGATAGACCATGCAGTTTAAGCCTGATGGTGCCAAGCCCTAAGGGCTTGATTTTGGACTTATCTACAAAGTAAACTACTCCATCAACATTATCTATGAATTATTCAAAGAATTCTCTTCTGAAAGTCATGTGGTAAGTTGCTCTTGAGTCAAGCAACCAATCATTCTTCCATGAAGAAAGTGATACATTGAATAGGTCTTTAGTTACTCCAATATTACAGTGTGCCACAACATAGTGAGTAGATTCACGAGCTTTATTTTTCCCTTTGTTAGGGGTTTTAGCTCTTCCTTCTTGTCTTTCCTGCTCAAGTTTCTCCTAAGGTATCCTACAAGTGGATGCATCATGATTTTTATTGCATTGAATGCAATGAAAAGCATATCTTTGTCCTTGGGACTGTCTACCCCCCCTGCCTCTAGAATTCAATCTTCCTCTACCTCTTCAACCACCTCTTCCTATAGAAGAATCTTCTATATGATTATTCTCTTTTTTAGCAAGGAACACATTTTCTTCAGTAGAATAAGAAGTTGTATTCTTCCCAAAATCCTTTTCCCTTTCAACAAACTTCTTCTCAAGGGATTCAAAGGTAAGCTCTTTGAGATTACCATTAGCTTGCAATGACTCAAGATAATGAGTGTAGGTGGGATAGAGTGCCTTTATATAAGCAATGGGAGGAACATTCATTTCAACACCAGTGGCTTTTATATCATGCATAATTGATGTAACTTCTAATGCTAGTGCAAGAGGATCATCTTTCTTCAACTCTAATCTGAATAATTTAATAATTAGTTGAACCACTTCAATTTTTGAGTGTGAGTCATATAATTCCTTCAGCTTTTGTAAAGCTTGATAGGAATTTTCATATGTTGAAATATGTTAACTCGCTTCTTCAGTTGTAGAGGTTACAATCAAGGCATAGGCCTTGTTGTTTTTATTCTCCCAAATGGCTAGCTCCTTATTTGAAGTGGGCTTGGTTGGTGGATTGTTTCCAATGCCTACACAAACCTCTTTTCACAACTCATTGAAAATGAGTGTGTGTTTAATATTTCGTGACCATTCGAGATAGTTATCCTTTCTAGAGAGAACCAGTATCTACCTTCGAAAATGACTTTAATGTGTACTATGAAAAAATAATAAAGGTTGTCAGAAACTTTAGCAATTCGTAGTATATCACAGTGAAAATGACGTGGTTGATTTGAATGTGGTGGGAGATTAAAGGGATATAATGGTCAAAAGGGTCTTTAGTTATATTTAGCGATGAAAATAGTGAAAACTATATATGGCGGAAGGGTTGGCAGAGTGGGATAATGGTGGGAGGATTAGCGGCGGGAGAAAGGAGGATTGTAGGGGGGTGGTGTGGCGGTAAGCGAGTTTGAGAGGGGTTGGTGGCGCAATAACGAGAAGGTGACACGTTAACAAAGGTGGTGTTGGGGAAACCAGATTGCGGACCCCCCAACCCCCCCCATTAAACGTCGGGACTACTAGGGGTCCTGCAATCCATCCTGAGCTGTAGATCTGGGCGGGGATGATCGTGACCATCAAAAAAGTGTGGACTTTAAGTCCTGTCCCATGGGAAATTAAACCATGGTTAGGGAACATTTAAGGTACAGTTAAGGCGCAGTTAAGGCCAAGGCTGATATACTTTGACTCTTTGGGGCTTTGACTAATAAAAATTTATAATATAGGCAATCTACAGCCTCACTCCGGGTGCACCAGACGAGCTTGCAGCAGTTGAGCTAGCACCATTCGAACTAGGAGTAGCATCAATCGAACCAGGATCAACACTAGTCAAGCTCTACGCAAAAGATCTCATAGAGTAGCGTACAAAAACAGAGTTAAGAGAAAAAAATCACAGGTTTATTCTCAAAGTTGAAGTGATGGAACAAAGGGACAAAATATATTAGAATGGAGGAGGAATACTAACAAGAGTTACAGTAGTTGAACTATTGGGGGACCTATGATATGATACCATGTCAGGCCAGGAGGTAACTACACAATTTTAACTGTATCGATTTCATTACTCAATAATTGTAATATACATGAGTGAACGACTCTTGGGATTCAAGTTCTAAGGTCTATTGGTCCTCCCTAACATATGACTAATCATAACTGAAACTATGTTACAATATTTTAGAATAATCCATACCCTTTCGGATTAGGTGTCAACACCGCTAATGCATGGTGTATCAAGATACAATCTTGAAAATTTTAGATAAGAAGTCTAATACATCATCTCGCTATCAACTAGCAGCTAGATTATCAAACTATCATTGGTTCTATTTATACATATCATGCAACGAAACCTTGCCTTCGAAACGCCAATTACGTGGATCAGAATCATTCCTTTTGTTTGAGGGAAAAATCCTGTTGAAATATTAAAAAAGATAGAAAATAAATATTTCATTCTCTAAAACCTTCACCAAGACAATCATGTGGATGTGGTGATCCAGGTGGCTCCAGAAAGGCCCAGAAATCAGAGGTGTCTTTGAAAAGGCTCAAAAATTAAAGTTATTGTATTGCAATGAAACCAAGGTCAAATTGAATAGATTGTTGCAAGGTTTCCAATGGTGCAAACGACACATCAATCTGAGTTTGTTTGCAAAAGTTATGGCCAATTAAATTTCTGGTCAAACTATGCCTCCTCGCTAAATTTAGAAGAGTGCCAACAAAATTTGGAGGCTCGCCAAATACGAAGGTCTGCTAAATTTCGCTACCACTAACGAGGCAACAAATTGGCTCTTGACAGCAATGGTTTCCAACAGGGGGAAATGGTGAAATTGTCTTCTACTTAATTTTTCCGGTGACCCTTAAATTCCAACCAACAGTTTTTGAATATTTTATATAATATATAATATATATAATATAATATATATATATATAATATATATATATATATATAAATATATAAATTATATATATATATATTATATATATATATTATATATATAAATATATTATATAATATAATATAATATCAAAAATTAAAAAATGGGTGGTGGGCTGCCACCCCCGCCATCCCCACGATCAAGTAGAAGGCAATTTCACCATTTCTATAGCCCCATATTCACACATTATGCCCAAAAAAAAAATGAAGTGGGTAGGCCGCTGGGGTTGGAACCTGGGCCACACACAATAAATACCTTAAAACTAATTCTGCCAACCGAGAATGCCCAACTCGACACTTTGGAGAATTCACCCACAAAAATCATATTTAAACCTAGTTTTTTCCCATTCGCCCAACCAACAGAGGCCTAGAAATCAGAGTGTGAAACCTAAAGTTGTAGTGGAACTATGAGTATTTCGCAGAACGAGGAGGATGGAACCATGACTTAAGGAATATTGGAGGAATCTTTAGATTCCCTTGGAGCTGATTTTTTACAGTCATAAATATGTAAACTTTATACTCACATTACTTAGAATTTCGCCAGGAGTCTAATGGTGCAGACATTTTTCTTATCTAAGTAGTAGATTTTTCAGAAACAGAAATTTGAGGACAGAACCTTGATGTAGGAATCTAAAATATTCCTTGGAGGCCTAGAAATGACAGCTTCAAAACCAAGCTGACTTTTTACTCATTCTTCTTAGATTTTTGCAAGGAACATGATGATGTTATCAGTTTCTTCATCTAAGAGGCCAAATTCAGTTAGCCTACAAAAGAAAATCTTTGAAGAATCTTTAAGATTCCTAGGGAGCCCAAATTTGACTGAGTCAGAAAGGGGTCAAGTTTACAATCATATATTTTTTGTCAGGAATTCAATCGTGCAGTCTGTTTCTTCAGCAAAAGTGTGCATTTTTAGGCCATCTGATCCAGGAGGATTCCATTGATTCAATTGTACAGGTGTTCAACTATCGTCATTAGTGTTCAGTGTCGTCGTCACTTCAGTTCAGCTTCGACAGTTCAACAGTGTTGGTTATGGATCAGGTTGTTCAGGTATTGTTTATGGTTTCATGGTGTTCAGTTAAGATGGGTTAGCACCTGGTTGTTAACATGAGTTCATCGACAGTTCCCCAGGATTTGGTCGATGACATGTGTTTTGCCGTTCATCTTTGCAAGATTGGTGTCAACATGGGTGTCGTCTTGGCAAAGGGTTGATATGATCATTGTCAACGTCAATCCTCATTTGTATCCAGTGTCGATTCAGTGTTTTGGCTCATGGATCATCATGTAGTGATTAATTTCGCCTTATGACAAAAATGTGTAAGGGTTATGTAAAAGTGTAAATTTTGGACACTAAAAGACTAAACCTAAATCATTATACTAAAACCTAAACCCTAATCAACCTAACCCTAAGCAAAGTCTAGACCTATGCTAAATCCATGCTATAACCTTAAACCTATCATCATACAATGCAACTATGTATTAAAAAATACGTTGCCTAAGTCTGAACCTAACCCTATGTTCCTAACCCTAGCTTCAATAACCCTCGTCATATGTATTTAACATATAAAACATTGCAAAACATAATAAACAGTCCCTAACCGCCATCGTTAGACCGCAACGGGACTGCATGGTCATGTGACCGGAGATGTGACAAACCATCGAAGTTAATGTTAACGTTGGGGTTAACCGCCAGTTGTAAACCGCATCGGAGATGGCTGTGGCAGTCAGCGTGTGAGCAGCGCATGGATTAACCACCGGGGTTAGCATTAACCGCAACATTTACCATGGTGGGTTGAAACATGTGAGCAGGGTCAGAGTTCACCATAACCGCAAATCAGAAACGCGCAGGAGACAGCGGACATGTGAATAGATTGCAGTTATGTAAGCCAGAACTGCCGGGGTGATCCAAATAGAAAATGGCATCAACCCATGGTATTCATCCACCTATGTTATTCATGCACCCATGGAATTTACCCATGGTATTATAAGTGGCATCCACCCATGGTATTCTAAGTGACATCCACCCATGGTATTGTGACATCCACCCATGGAATGCATTCACCCATGGAATTGACCCGTGGTATTGTGACATCCACCAATGGAATTAACCCGTGGTATTGTAACTGAAAAATACTATAAGTAACAAGTCACATTTTGTAAAAGGACAGTTTGTCCACCACAATGTAGTCCTTACAGTGATTATCTGTTTTAATAAAAAAAATCTTTGTGGTTTTGTTTATTGGGCATTCTCCTCTTTTTCTTTTGGCATTTCAATTTTTTAGATCTTGGGGACCTCCCCCCAAGATCTGGATCACAGGGAAAGACCGCGGAGGTGGCAGATGCTGGTTAGGCCACGGCCTATTCACATGGGCAGTCAACCTCCTCCGCCCAGTCAGTAAACCACCAGCGGCTAGGGCCTTATCCAAAGTATATTTTTGGGTTTTTGTTATGTTTTGTTCTAAATTAAATGCAACCACCATGAAACCCTAGCCTAAATGTCAGACAACCACAAGACCGAGTTTCTATATTCATCCAGAGGCAACCACATTCACCTCAGACCTAGCCAAGGAGGTTTTGGTGTATTTTCAGGCCTTTAAAAGACGGATTTGCTTCTTTGAGGATTTAGGGAGTGGTTTTTGACTTTTGTATGCAGATTCTGGAGGACATAGGCGGGTTTTGTTTTCAGTGTTACGAGAGCATCCGGGGTGGTTTTGGAAACCGTAAGAAGATTTGGAAAGCTGGTTTAGAGGGCTATCTGATGATAGTGGTCAGAAATGCCTGCATGCACATTCAGTCTGGTCTTTTCTCTGTGTAATCAACACCTTCTTCTCATTCTTAATAAAAACGGTCGCCCATCTTGAAAGCAGACCCGGAGACGTAGTCCATTAGGGACGGACTCCATCATCAATCTTGTTGTCTAGTATCGTTGTGCTTTTGTTGTTTGTACTTCTATTATGCATTGATTCTATGTTTAATCAGCTGTCGTAAAGTGTTCTTTTCAAGAAGTTTTCCTAGATTTTTGTGCTTTGAGCTAACATTCAAATCAAAAATGGCTAATCACTTCTACATCAGTTTTAGTCTATGATCTTTTCAGATCATATAATTTGGTATCAGAGCAGGTTGCATTCGTATAATTTTCCATTGAATGTTAACTAGGTCAAAGTCGCAACGAGAAGAAGGAATCCTTGAGCAGATCGATCCAGAGATTGGAAAGCGACGAGTCATTCATAAATCGACCATTTCAAGATCTGATGCACATGAAAAAATTGAAACTAAGATGAGTGAAGAACAGTTTCAGCAAGCATTCTTGACTATGTAGCAGATGTTGGGAGAATTGTACGAAGACAAGAAGGTGAGAGATGCTTCTTCTTCAAAGCCATCGAACAAGGACAAAGGTAAAGGGAAGACTGATAAACCACCTTCACCTCCATCATCTCCATCATCATCTTCTTATTTTCTTCTTCTTCCATTGTAGAATCTTAAACGGAAAAGAAACCTAAGAAAACATGTCTTTTGAAACTTGATGTTAAATTTGAGCTACCTGTTTATGATGGCGAAATGAATTCTGAAAAGTTACATAACTGGATTAAGCAGTTATAAGTGTATTGCCGCATTCAGAACATTTCTAGTGGTAAAACTAAAATTCAGTTAGCTACACTTAGAATGGGGGGAACAGCTTTAATCTGGTGGGAAAGTAAAACTCAGATAGATGTAAAGCGTAAAGGAAAAGTCATCTCTTCATGGTCTAAGTTTTTAAAAGCTCTTAGGAAACAATCCTAGCCTTTAGGATACATGCAGCAAGTTGTTACTGATTGGCAGCATCTGAGGCAAGGTAAAGGGCAGACTGTTTAAGAGTTTACTCAAGAGTTCAGAAAGAAAGCATTAGTGCTTGGTATTTCATTGGATACACGGGAAACTTTTTTAAAATACATCAGTAGTTTACATTCGTATTTGCAACGTACTTTATTGATGTTTAATCCTGATGATTTTTATGAGGTGTGTGTTCAGGCCATACATATTGAATCATGTGGCATACCATTCAAGTTTTCATCGCAGTCATCCAAAGAGTTGGAAACCAAAGATTCCAGTGACAGTAAGGGGAAGAACAATTCGATGAGAAAGAAATCAGTGATCGTTCAGAAGAAAAGACCTACTTGCTCTCATTTCCAAAGAATCGGTCATGATGAATCTAAGTGTTGGAAACTTCATCTAGAACTTAAGCCCAAAAAGTTCCTTAAGGAGAAGGATCAAAAGAAGGCCATTGTAGCAGTCCAGCAAGATCTAAGTTCAGATTCAGGTGATGAAAGGAGGATAACCGCCATGGTTACGACAGGTAAAACTTCTGATAGTGGTTCAAGTTTGAAAACTATTGCATCTTCTTCAAACATAAATCCTTCACATGAGAATAAAAGAGTTGAACTCTTCCACATAAGGATAACTTCGAAGCATACAAAGATTGACACAATGATTGATAGTGGATCGCAAGAAAATTTAATATCTGAACATATAGTTAATCAATTGGGATTGGAGACACAAAATCATCCAAGACCATGCCCATTAGGTTGGCTTAATAAATCATTTAGATACATGTCACAAAGTAGTGTCGGTTAAAATTTGCAATTACATCTAAGTACATTGATGAAGTGCAGTTAGATGTGGTCCCAGAAGACATATGTGGAGTTGACTTAGGAATTCCTTATCTTTATGATAGAGATGCAGTGTTTTATAGGAGAGAACATAAATATCACCTTAAGAAAGATGGGGTTGAATTTATTGTTAGGGCACATCAAAACAAAAATCACTTGAATTCAGTTAATGTTAATCAGATGAAGCGATTAAGTTCAAACAAGAGGTTTGTAATCATGTGTGTAAAGGATCAACATAACAATCAACATGATTCTTGTTTATGTTATGCAACTCAGCTTAAAGATGGTTTGATTAAAGAGATAGAAACCTGTTCAGTTCTATGTAAAGCCAAACATCTTAATCATAAGTAGGGAATACAACATGAATTATAGTTTGTGCCTTAAGCTCCTCTTCCTAATGTCAGAATGAATCAAATCAGTTTAAGTTTGGAACTTAACAGCTGCAGGGATATAGGTCAGTATTGGGGAAAGTCAGTGTTTGATTTCTCTTATATTGTGTCACCATTTCATGTCTCAAACAGTTTGGAAACCTCTTTTCAAGTGGAGAGGAAACCTATTTGTTTTCATATCAAAGCCTTTTCCAAAGCAATGTCAAAGTGTCTAAGGGAAACTTATGCATCAGGGGAAAGTGCTAATGAAGGGAAACATCATGTAATAAATGAAGGAAAAGTGATTCAAACAAATCAACAGATAATTCAATACTTTCAGAATCAAACTAAGTTGCAGCAAATTTCACCTTATAGTTGGATAGGTTCAGTGCAGCAAGTTCACTTAGTAAACAGGAACCAAGAAAGTATAGCTGGTTTGATGTCAAGTATATCTTTGAATGTCTCTATCATTCCGCAAAATAGATTTTTGTATACATGTTGATGGTATTAAACAACATCTAGTAGAGACTGTTTTCAAATATTGTGAATCACTAACTCATGATTCTTCGTTGAAAGAATTTAATTGTCATGTTGATAACAGGTTGTTTGCCCATCGTCGCAAGTTGTTCATACTGCGGATTGATGAAACAGGTCAACGACTCAAAAGGTATCATGGTCAGCATCATCAGGGTCATCACTTGCAGGTGATTGATCAAATGTATTGGTACATTGTCAGGTCAAGGTGGAAAGAGAGGGAGATCTACCCTCATCGACTAAATTTTTAGTCAAACTTTTGTGGTCCAAAAGCTTTCAAGTGGAGAGGAATGATCCAGGAGGATTCCATTGATTCAATTGTACAAGTGTTCAAGTGTCGTCATCAGTGTTCAGTGTCGTCATCACTTCAGTTCAGCTTCGACAATTCGACAGTGTTGGTTATGGATTAGGTTGTTCATTTATTGTTTATGGTTTCATGGCGTTCAGTTAAGATAGGTCAGCGCCTAGTTGTCGACTTGAGTTCATCGACAGTTCCCCAAGATTTGGTCGAGGACATATGTTTTTATCGTTCGACTTTGCAGGATTGGTGTCGACATGGGTGTCGTCGTGGCAAAGGGTTGATATGATCGTCATCAACGTCAATCCTCGTTTGTATCTAGTGTCGATTCAGTGTTTTGGTTCATGGATCGTCATGTAGTGATTAATGTTGCCTTGTGACAAAAATTTATAAGGGTTATGTAAAAGTATAAATTTTGGACACTAAAAGACTAAACCTAAATCATTATACTAAAACCTAAACCCTAATCAACCTAACCCTAAGCAAAGTCTAAACCTATACTAAATCCATGCTATAACCTTAAACCTATCATCATACAATGCAACTATGTATTAAAAAATACATAGCCTAAGTATGAACCTAACCCTCTGTTCCTAACCCTAGCTTCAATAACCCTCAGCATATGTATTTAACACATAAAACATTACAAAACATAATAAACAGTCCCTAATCACCATCGTTAGACCGCAGCGGGACCGCATGGTCATGTGATCGAAGATGTGACAAACCATCGGAGTTAAGGTTAACGTTGGGGTTAACCGCCAGTTGTAAGCCGCATCGGAGATGGTTGTGGAAGTCAGCATGTGAGCAGCGCATGGATTGACCGCCGGGGTCAGCAATAACCATAATATTTACCGTGGTGGGTTGAAACATGTGAGCGGGGTCAGAATTCACCATAACCGCAAATCGGAACTACGCAGGAGACAGTAGACATCTGAACAGATTGCAGTTCTGTAAGCCAGAACAGCCGAGAAAGACAGCGGAGGTGGAAGATGGTGGTTAGGCCATCGCCTATTCACATGGGTGGTCAACCTCCTTTTCCCGGTCAGTAAACCGCCAGCAGCTAGGGCCTTATCCAAAGTATATTTTTGGGTTTTTGTTATGTTTTGTTCTAAATTAAATGCAACCACCATGAAACCCTAGCCTAGGTGATAAACAACCACAAGACCGAGTTTCTAAACTCATCCAGAGGAAACCACATTCACCTCGAACCTAGCCAAGGAGGTTTTGGTGTATTTGTAGGCCTTTAAAAGGCGGATTTGCTTCTTTGAGGATTTAGGGAGTCGTTTTTGACTTTTGTATGCAGATTGTGGAGGACATAGGCGGGTTTTGTTTTCAGTGTTACAGGAGCATCCGGGGTCAGTTTTGGACACTGTAAGAAGTGTTAGAAAGCTGGTTTAGAGGGCTATCTGATGATAGTGATCAGAAGTGCCTACATGCACATTCATTCTGGTCTTTTCTCTGCGTAATCAACACATTCTTCTCATTCCTAATAAAAACGGTCGCCCATCTTGAAAGCGGACCCGGAGACGTAGTCCATCAGGGACGAACTCCGTCATCAATCTTGTTGTCTGGTATCAATGTGTTTTTGATGTTTATACTTTTTTTATGCATCGATTCTATGTTTAATCAACTGTCGTAAATTGTTCTTTTCAAGCAGTTTTCCTAGATTTTTGTGCTTTTAACTAACATTCAAATCAAAAATGGCTAATCACTTCTACATCAGTTTTAGTTTATGATCACTTCAGATCACCATCCCCTGAAGTGGAGGTATAAGATGCATTGATGCTGTTGGAAATAATACTGAGAAGGGGGGGTGAATCAGTATTATCAAATCAGTAAAACTTTTTCATTTTCATACTCAGATTCATATACGCTACTTCAGTTAAGTATATCCGCGTATATACGCGACTGTGTTAAAAGAAACCAGCGTACATGCAGTAATCTTATGATTCAGTTAGCTTATCTTCAGTAAATGCATCAGAACATTATTAACCTTATTAACAGTAAGCAGAATAGATCATCACACATAAGGCACACACATGAACACCATGATATAAGGTGGAAACCCAATGCAGGAGAAAACCACATGCTACAAGTCATCTCAATCTTCTCTTTAATAAGAAAATCCTTTTACAATATTTTGTACTGGTGCAGCCTTATACCAGTACGGGAGCTACAACCCCCTTTGCTCTTGTACTAGCCGATCCATTTACTAGTACGCAAGCTACTACCTGATACAACGCTCCAAAGATTTCCTTTAGCTCTTGTACTAGCTTAAATACTAGTACGTAGGTGCTGACCTACAATCTTCTCTCCTCCAGGTACCTCGTTTCATAAATTTTCAGACTGGATACACTGAAGCACAACACACAATCTGAAGGCCACGTTTCATCAAATTTTCATACTGGACCCATCAATATCATTGAAGCACACAATCAATCAACACTAGCATTATCAAACTCTGAATCACCCAATACTGAATCACTGAACCCTGTCAACAAAAGCAGTCACCAGAACACAGAGGAGAACCCTGAACTCTGCAACACTATTCAAAACCAACTATATCATCAACATCATAGATTAAATGGTATACGCTACTTGGACGAACCAAACCCACGTACATACGCGCTTTTACCAAAGCTAACCCGCGTACAGATCTATAAATATTCAATCATGAATTGCAGCGATTTCAACCTTAAGTTATACCCAGTTCAGAACATTACTTGCGTCAGTATACAGATCTAAAATAAACATAATCAATCATATAGAGATAGTTCATTTCAAACCATTTGATCCCGATCTATCCTTAGATCTTGTTCTCCACCAACTTGTGAAATCCCTCCTTAGCTTAGATCAAGCAACCCATAACCTGCATACTGGATCTCATCCTTCATCAGATATTCAAGACTTTCTCCATCCATTTGCCTAATGATCTTCTTCTCCTTTTATAGTCTTAGGCCTTGCTCAATACCATGGTCCAAAACCATAACAAACCAATACCATCAACTCAATACTAGGGATCAACACGTCTGTCGAGATGCCATGGTCCAAAGCCATAGGTTCAAATTCCAAGGACTAACCGTCATGGACCAAAGGTAAGTTTTCCCACATGTACGCGCTTTTTCGTGCATGGAAGTGCGTGCATACGCATACGCGACTT
>APFE030497274.1:478240-494928 GCA_000404065.3 Pinus taeda | reverse complement strand
ATTATAGGGAGCTCAACAAGCTCACTATTAAAGATAAGTTTCTCATTCTTGTCATTGATGAATTACTGGATGAATTGAATGGATCAATTACTTCACCAAGTTGGATCTTCGTTAAGGATATCATCAAATCAGAACGAAGCTTGAAGACATTTCGAAAACATCATTTAGAACTCATGAGGGTCATTATGAATTTTTGGTCATGCCTTTTGGCCTTACCAATGCACCTTCAACATTTCAAGGTTTGATGAATTCAATTTTCAAACCATTCCTTAGAAAATTTGTGTTAGTATTTTTTGATGATATACTAATCTACAGCAAGTCTTGGAAGGATCATGTTGAACATGTTGACAGGGTGCTACAACTATTGGAGGAGAAACAATTATATGCAAAAAGATCCAAATGTTTCTTGGGAGTCCAGGAGGTGGAATATTTGGGTCATATTGTATCTCATGAAGGAGTTAAGGTAGACCCTAGCAAAATTAAAGCCATTAAGGAATGGAAAATTCCCACATCCATAAAGCATCTGCGAGGATTTCTTGGGTTGACAGGGTATTATCACAAGTTTGTTAAGAATTATGGGAGAATAGCAACACCTCTAACAACATTATTGAAGAAAGATGCATTTTCATGGACTCCGGAAGCAACAAAGGCCTTTGAACATCTTAAAGAGGCAATGTGCCAAGCACCGGCCTTAGCTACATCGGACTTCACAAAAACCTTTATTGTGGAATGTGATGCTTCAGGAAATGGAATTGGTGCTGTTCTAATGCAAGATGAAAGACCCATTGCTTTTGAAAGTCGTCCAATAAAGGGAAAGTTTTTAAGCAAAGCTATTTATGAGAAGGAAATGTTGGCAATACTCCATGCACTTAAGAAATGACGACCCTACCTAATGGGAAGACACTTCAAGGTAAAAACGAATCATGATAGCCTTATACTTTCTAGAACAAAGATTATCCTCTGAAGAGAAACAAAACTGGGTCACAAAGATGTTGGGTTATGACTTTGAAATCATCTACAAAAAAGGGAAGCAAAATGTGGTGGCAGATGCACTCTCAAGAAATGATGAGGATGTGGAAGCATTGTTGTGCGCCATTTCTATTATCCAAGCAGATTGGATAAACGAAGCAAGGGAGGAATGGAAGAATGATGAAGAAGTGTGGGCACTTATTCGAAAGTTACAACAAGATTCCAACACATCTAATACATTTAGCTGGAAAAATGATTCGTTATGGTACAAAGATCACTTATACCTCTATAAGAATTTCCAGCTCAAACAAAAGATTCTTATGGAATTGCACACTTCTCCCTTAGGAGGGCACTAAGGATTTTTTAAACTTACCACACGGTTAAGAAGGAATTTTTTTGGGATGGCCTTGAATTAGATATTGAAAAGTTTGTGGCGGAATGTTTGGTTTTCCAACAAAATAAAGTTGAAACAATTAAGACCTCGGGTCTATTACAACCTTTATCCATTCAAAGCCAACGTTGGGAGGAGGTTTCAATGGATTTTATCACAAGTTTACCCAAGTCTGAGGGAAAGAGTGTCATCATGGTGGTAGTTGACAGACTTACCAAGTATGCACACTTTTGTGCATTATCACATCCATTTAAAGCTAGTACAGTTTCTACTGCATTTATGGAAACAATTCAAAAGCTACATGGAAACCCAAAGATTATTGTAAGTGACAGAGATCCCATTTTCACTGGAAATTTTTGGACAGAAATATTTTCTTGTCTCGATACTCAGTTAGCCCATAACTCATCTTATCATCCTCAATCTGATGGCCAAACTGAGATAGTAAACAAATGTTTGGAAGGATATCTTCGTTGCTTTGTATCTGATAAACAAACACAATGGGTCAAATGGTTGCCTCTGGCTGAATGGTGGTATAACACTTCTCCATACAGCAACAAAAATGACCCCATTTATGGCACTTTATGGATATCATCCACCATCCATCACATCATATTTAAGAGAAAATTCTAAGGTTCAAGCAGTGGAACATCACATCGAGCATTAACAACAAGTCCTCCACCTCTTAAAGGATAACCTCGTGTTGGCGCAGAATAGAATGAAACAATAGGTAGATCAACATCGCAGCGAAAGAAGTTTTGATGTAGGTGATTGGGTATTCCTACGGCTACAACCATTAAACAAATGTCCCTCAAGCAAGCTAAGAAGGATAATAAATTATCACCAAAGTATTATGGTTCGTACAAGGTGTTGCAAAAGATTGGTACTATGGCATACAAATTGGAGCTTCCTGCAGCTTCTCGAGTGCACCTAGTTTTCCATGTTTCGTGTTTAAAGAAGGTTATAGGTGACAAGCTCCCAGTTCAAACAATATTGCCAGAACTTGACGAGGAAGGAAAAATTATATTGGAATCAGAAGTATTCATAGAAACAAGAACTCGACAACTACAAAATCGATCAATTTCGGAGTATCTCATCAAGTAGAAGAACTTATCCGCTGAAGATTCCACATGGGAGGATGAGAATTTTATACAGAAGCATCCAGAACTACTCAAACGTTGAGGAAAGCACTATTTTAAAGGCGAGGGGCATGTTAGGTCCCTATAATACTAGTGATTACCCCATTACTATTGTAGTTGTATCCTTTATTAATATTGTTGTGCCCTTATTGTCCCCATATTGTTTTTACTATGCCCAATAGAATCCCTCTATTGTTATTTTTGTGCCTTTATATTATTATTGTTAGGTCGGCTGGGTTATATTGTGACTCCTTAGACTCCTATATATAGAAAGGAGGTTTTGTCATTTGAATCATCAAAGAATCATTCATTTTGTGTAATGTAAAGGAGGTTGCCCCCTCGAAGAGGCTGAATTCCAAGGCGTTGATCTATCTTTTCTATATTTTTGTGAGTTGGTTTCATAACAATATCTGTCAGGGGAATTGTATTGCGGTTGTGTATAATCATTTCTAAGCGAGAAAGGGAGAGGAGACTGTGTGAGAGCAAAGAGGAAATTATAAAAAAAAAAATTGTAGGTTGTATCTTCATTTTGCTAGATAATATAAAGGAAGGACTAGTTGTTTCTTTGTGGACGTCTCCCAAATTGGGTGAACCATGTATATTTGTGTCTCTCTTGTTTATGCAATATTTTATATGTTCCATTGCTCTGTAATACATAATTTTCTAACAACTAGTATCAGAGCCGAAGGCCTATTTGGCTGATAAACTCATAGGAAAGAAGGATTCCTAGTTCAAGTGGGAGCAATGGCGGAAGATGGTAGGTTTAGGGTCGAGAAATTTTTGGACTTGATTTGTGCATATTGTTTGGGAGCTTATAGATGTTTTTGAGGATTTAAGTGGTGGCTTTGTATTTCCACTAATGGATTTCATGGGCATTTCATGTGATGGTGTTGTGAATATTTCAAATTAATGTTAGAAGCTCTTTGAGCCCTGGCACACAATTCCTTACATGTGTTATTAAGCATTGCAAGACTCTGCTTGCAGTGATTCGATGGTATATGTTTTATTTCCTTGTGTTTACATTAATGAACTTGTTTGTTTATGTAAGCACATATCATACGCGGGATTGCATGCTTTTAAGTGATTTCATGTTTGTTGTTGTTAATTTTAGATAACAATGGTATGTTCTATGCTTTAGCACAATTCCCTTCAATGTTCCTTATTAGCCCAATGACAATTTCTAATTATCTTCAGTAGAAATCACATTAACTTGTACACATTGACAGTAAATGCAGATAGAACATAAAAACATATGTAGAAGACAAACCAAGACAAGAGGACACAAGATGTGGTGGATGCCAGGGACAAACCCCAATGTGGGGAAACCATTTGTTCAAATCTTCTTATTATTATTCAATAGTTCAACAAAGAGAGAGAGAGAGTACAAATATTATAAATACATGCCCAAAACAAATCTACCAAATCAAGAGTCAAACCAACAGTCAATGCAGCCCTAACCAGAAAGTCAATGGTGGTCAAAGCTACCCCAAAACATCCTCCAAGTTGCTCGGTCAACAACAGTCCAATTTGGCCTTCCAGGAGAGTCAAAGTCATCCCAAAACAATTTGGTCAAACTAGTAAAAGGAGAGAGAAACACTGTTGTAATTTTCCGTAGTCAAATCTAAAGTCAACTTGAAGTCAACACTGGTCAAACTGTCCCTCCTCGATTTTTGTGCCAATAAATGCAACCTAGAGAAATCGAAATTCTAGACCAAAAAACAAGGTCAACGTTGGTCAACACTAGTCAACGCTCTGAAACTTCGATCTGTTTTACCCAGTAAAACTTAGCCTCTTGCCTCCAAGAAGTACAAACCAAATAAGAGAAGAGAGAGATTGTGTGGTGAGTGAATTTCCAAATGAGGGGACGGGCACTCCTATTTATACAATTCGTTGAGGGTGAGGAGACCCATCCATTGGGCTTCATGGGCCTACATTTGACTGAGGCCGACCTTGACAAGTTGTCCATAAGAAGAATAAATTCATAATTCCATTTCTGTTTGTCAAAATGAAATGATCTTTATATCAAAATTGTACCTCTCCGAAAGAGGAATCCAATGCAATAATCATCTCCATCATATGAGTTTTCATAAGGTGGAAGTTGGCCCTAGTTTCCAATTTTAACAGTTATCGGGCTCAACATCACTTCCACATAGCTTTTTGAAGTTGAGTTCAATCAGAGTAGTCACAGACTTGCAGTCCACCATCCCACATCTCTCAAGTAGCTTCACAATATATTTACCTTGAGAAAGGAAAATATCACTTGCCTTTTTCTAGACCTCCAACCCTAGGAAATAATGCATCAATTCTAGGTTCTTCATCTCAAACTCGGAAGCCAACTCCCTCTTGCATTGATGAATGAGAGGGTCATCACCTGTCAGAAAGAGATCATCCACATAAAGGACTAGAATGAGAGTTTTGTCATTTTCAACCTTGAAGTATAGGTTCGGGTCATCATTGCTTCTTGTAAATCCAAACTTCATAAGATAACTATTGATCCTCTAATACCAAGCCCAAGGGGCTTGCTTCAACCCATAGAGGGATTTCTTCAACCTGCATACATGTGTCTCACAATCTTGAACCTCAAACCACTCGATTTGTTCCACATATACTTCCTCCTTAAGCGAACCATGTAAGAAGGCAGTTTTGACATCCATCTAATGAAGGTTCCATCCTTGCGAGGCAGCGAGGGCTATGATCAAACAGATGTTGGTATATCGGGAAACTGGTGTAAATATCTCATCATATTCTACTCCTTCCTTTTAAGAGAAGTCTTGAGCTACAATCTAGCCTTGAATTTCTCAACACTCCCATCAACTCCATGTTTTATCTTGTAGATCTATTTCGAAGTGACCACAAACTTATCCTTGGGTCTAGGAACCACATCCCAGACATCATTATTCATGATCGACTCATACTCTTTGTTCATTACATCCTTCCAAACTTGTTGCTTCATGGCTTCTTCGAATCTACAAGGCTCAGATTGTACAATGGTACTCATGGCAGCTAAGTACCCTTGGTACCTATTTGACTTCTTACTTTCACAAAATGTCCCCCTTAGTGCAATGTGTGAGAAACATCTTCAAGATTATCTTTGAGCCACAAAGCCCTCTTCCTTGTAGTAGAGGGCTCACTAGGAGGTGGATCAATGGGATCCATCAGACCTTCAACATCAGGCATCGGTTCATCAGATGAAGGTTCATCCTACTTTTCTACATCAACATCATCATTGTCCTTCATAGGGATAGGAAGGTCTCAGTTATCTCTAAGAGAAGAAACTTCATCGAAAGTGACATCATGACTTAATTCCACTTCCCTTTGACCAGGCACATAGATTCTATATGCCTTCGAAGTTTCATTGTAGCCCACAAATGTTCCTTTCTTCCCAGATGCATCTAATTTGTTTCTTTTCTCTTTCAGTACATGAAAGTATACGGGACAACGAAACATTATAAAATGAGAAACATCAGGTTTCTTACTAGTGAATACTTCTTCGGGTGTCTTGAAGTCCAAAGCTTGATGTGGGCATTGGTTTTGGGCATACATAGCGGTGTTGGTAGCTTCTCCCCATAAGAACTTTGGAAGACCTTAATCATGAAGCATAGCTCAGGTGCTTCAATGATAATACTATTCTTCATTTCGGTAACACCATTTTTCTTAGGAGTATATGTGGTGATAGTCTCCCTCTTAATGCCAACTTATCTGCAATAGTCTTTGAATTCATTAGACTCATATTCAATCCTCGGAATTTTGATCTTCTTCCTTGTTTGATTCTCGACTAAGGCTTTGAAGGAGAGGAACCATTTGAATACTTCATTCTTCTTCTTTAAGAAATAGATCCATGTCTTGTGAGAGAAGTCATCCACAAAAAATAGCATAATACAAATATCCACCTAAAGATGTCATAGGCAACATACCTGATAGATCAGAATGGATCAATTGAAGAATATCAGTGGTTTGAGTCACACTTGAGGGGAATGGCCCCCTTGTATGTTTTCCAGCTTCACATCCTTGACAAACACCTTCCTGATTTAAGTTAAATTCAAGCATCCTTGTGACCATCTTCCTTACATCAGGCAAGACTTTAAAATGAAGGTGAGAAAATCTCCAGTGCCATAATTTGGACTGAAGAGAAGTATCACAAGTCATTTCTCCCAATGGACTTCCTCCAACCTGATAAAGACCTTCAACCTTGAATCCTAGAGTGAATGCATCTTTTGGATTCTTTTCCAAATATGAACCTTCCCATTAATGAATGACACCTTGAAACCCTTATCTTCCATCGCGGAAACCAAGTTCTCTTTAAAATTAGGTACATATAGTACTTCTTGTAAGTGGAGGGTTTGAACTTGATTTAAGTGAATAGTAACGGTGCCAATTCCTTTCACGTGATAAGTGGAATTATCCCCAAGTATAATCTGCATATTTGCCTTATTTTCAACCAAGTTAGAGAGGGTCTCCTTGTACCTAGTGAAGTGCCTTGAGACACCACTATCAATCAACCAATGGTCCAATGTATCTGGAGGAGAGGCGGTGGAGAGGGCAGAAATTAGATAAAATTCTTTTTTTTTGCAACATTAACTTCATCATACTTGGAGTTTCTTGACTTCTTGGGAGGACAACCACCTCCATTTCGAGTAGCAGGAGCATTCCTCTTTCCTTTGTTATTGAACTTGTTGTTCCTTTGATTTCCATTTCCCTTGAAGTTGTTGGTGTTATTGTTTTCATCATCTCTTGGAGTATCTTTCTTGTGAGGACACTCTCTAATGAAGTGGGAAAACCTGTTACAATTGAAGAACCTTCCTTTTCTTCCTTCTTTGAATCCTGACTTGAACCCTTGCCCTTGATTCCTTAGACCAATATTGTTAATTATCTTAGAATGAGCAGAGAAGGCAATAGGATTGTTTCCATTTGAGGGCTTGTCTCTTTCCATCATCCTTATTTCTTCTTGAGTGCATCTGGCCAATAGTTCATCAAATCCCTGAATCTTGTCGTTGTTGAGAATGGTAGTGTTGAACACATCCCAATCCCTTGTAAGACCCACAAGTGCAATAAGAGGGAGTTCCTGGTCACCATTAATTTCACTAATAGATAGGAGATCATTCTTGATCTCGGTAATCCTCATGATGTAGGATTGGAAGGATTATCCTCTATCCATTTTGATATCTTTCATCTTGTTCTTGAGAAAGAGAATTTGATTTTCATTATTCACTTCGAACATCCCAACCAGCTTTTCATACATCTCCTTAGATGTTTCCAAATCAGAAATATAGGCAACCAAAGGCTTATGAATGGAATCAACAATAATATTCTTAGATTTTACCTCACCTTTCTTGTACTTGGTTTTTGCAACAACAGATGCATTTGATGGAGGCTCGACTATTCTTCCTTTGACATAGTCCATGGAATCATTCTTTTCCAAAGTAAAATCCGAAGTTGTCTTCCATGCATGATAGTCAAACTTGTCCTTAAGCTTGTCCTCGGATTTGAAGAAAGATGTAGTCATCTTTGGGACTAGTTCCAAGTCCTTGTCCAACAACTTCTCTTAGTGATTGCTTTGCTTCACTATTGCTTGGGCTTTGTCTTCACCTAAGCTTTGATACCATGTTAATTTTAGATAACAATGGTATGTTCTATGCTTTAGCACAATTCTCTTCAATGTTCCTTATTAGCCCAATGAAAATTTCCAATTATCTTCGGTAGAAATCACATTAACTTATACACATTGACAGTAAATGCAGATAGAACATAAAAACATATGCAGATTACAAGCCAAGACAAGAGGACACAAGATGTGGCGGATGCCAAGGACAAACCCCAATGTGGGGAAACCCTTTGATCAAATCCTCTTATTATTCTTCAATAGTTCAGCAGAGGGAGAGAGAGAGTACAAATATTAGAAATACATGCCCCAAAACAAATATGCCAAATCAGTAGTCAAACCAGCGGCCAATGCAGCACTAACCAAAAAGTCAATGATGGTCAAAGCTGCCCCAAAACGTCCTCCAAGCACCTCAGCCAACAACAGTGCAATTCGGTCTTCCAGTAGAGTCAAAGTCATCCCAAAACAATTCGGTCAAATCTAGTCAAAGGAGAGAGAAACATTGCTATAATTTTTTGCAGTCAAATATGAAGTCAACCTGAATTCCACATTGGTCAAACTATCCCAAACTCCTCGATTTTTGTGCCAATAAATGTTGCCTAAATAAATTAGAATTCTGGCCCAAAAACCAAGATCAACGTTGGTCAATGCTCTGAAACTTCAGCTTGTTTTGACCCAAAAAAACTTGGTCCCCTGCCACATGTGTGAAGAAGAGAAGCTACCTCTAAGAAATATGAACACAATAAGAAAAGAAAGAGATTGTGTGATAAGTGAATGTCCAAGTGAGGGAAGGGTCACTCCTATTTATACAATTCGTTGAGAGTGGGGAGACCCATCCATTGGGCTTCATGAGCCTACCTTTGACTGAGGCCAACCTTGACAATTTGTCCATAAGAAGAATAAATTCATAGTTCAATTTTTGCTTGTTAGAATGAGATGCTCTTTATATCAAAATTGTACCTCTCCGAAAGAGGAATCCAATGAAATAATCATCTCCATCATATGAGTTGTCCTAAGGTGGAAGTTGGCCCTAGTTTCCAATTTTAACAGTTATCGATTAGGAACTAATTCATAGTGGATAAATGAATCTGTCTTTATAAATGTGTTTTAATCAAAGTCTTTCTAATATTGCTTCTTTAATATTCATGTCGTGTTATTTAGTTGTTGTTATGTTCACAACATCTCATATGTTAAGTTTCCATAAAGTTGCTTAAATTGTGTTAATCAAAAACTTTATTTGTTTTTTAACACTTGTTGTTCATCTTGTCCAAAAAGAATCTCTTAGCAACATGGTCGCAGTGCAATCGGGCCCACATACTGGATGGGACTCCTATCCCAAACGATGTAGAGTGTAGTCAGGATTTTGCACCAGAGAGGTCTCTTAACAATTGGTGGAAAAATTGGCCCGTGAACACTACTTATGTGTCCCCAAAAAATGGGGAGTTTGGATGAAGTATTTCCACTTTTAACACGGTGTATACCAAAGATACATAGCAAGATGAGCTCAAAATTATTTTCACTCACTACCTTCCTGATGGTGCAAGTCTGATAGTGGAGAGATTTGAGTTACCTATTAAGGTTTTAATTCATTCCATATATAAATTTTTATACACCTATTGTTAAATGTATTGAATATATTCCAAATATTTAAAATCTTTATTTTTTTTACTTCTAAATTTTATTGAATTATTCTTATAATAATGTAATAAGCAAAGATATATCAATTAGAGCCCAAATTAAAACTTTAAACGCTAGTAAAAATATATATGATTAATAAAACTATGAAAAATAAAAATAAATATACCATATTTTGCTTTATATAAGTTAAACAAACACATTATTATATTAATCATATAAATGAAAAATATAAATATAAACTTAAACTTAAAAATCACCTCTCTTACCATTTTTATTATAAATATATAAATCGATTAAAAAATTATTAAAAATAATATGCTCAATCTGTTTTACATTATAAAATTCCATATTTAAAAAATCCTTCTAAATAAATAAACTGCAAACCTAAACTTTTTCCTCTGTGATTTCCTGTGAAATTTTCTTTAAAAACTGTAAATCTAAACTTTTCCCTGTATGATTTTCATATATAACCCCGACTAATCCAGAGCTGTGAAAGTATTAAATGCAAATCCACGGCCCAATCCAATTACTGAGGACCAACATACAATAACAATGATTTTGATTTTACATATTGATTTTATCGCTCAATCCGGACTGGCTACATAGTTGCGTTGTGTAACTATTTTACTTTTTAAGAAAATATTCCAATCCAGTTATTCAGGACCAGAACCAAAGTCCAATCCAATTATTCAGGACAAACATGATTTTGATTTTACATGTTATTTTTCTTTTATCGCTCAATCTGAACTGGTTAAATATTTGCATTTTGGTCTAACCTATTTCTCAGCTATATGATGTATTCAGGGCAGAAAAAGCAAATATAAAAAAGTTTACATGATGCATTTATGTCTTTTAAGAGTCCAATCACATTTATATTTATATTTGAATTGTAAAGAGTTTACAACTTAATCCATAATTTTAACAAATTTTACAAAATACACAAATTTTTTTTTGGGAAAAGTTATAAAAGTATAAGCTTTCTGCATCTAAAAAGTATACTCCAGCCTTCTACATCTATGTGTTAATAACCAAGCAATACCCAATCTGTGTTAATAACCAAGCACTACCAAATCACGTTTATATTTAAATTGTAAAAAATTTACAACTCAAACTTATCAATTTAATAACTTTAACAAAAAACGAAACATATAAATTTAATAACTTCAACAAAGTACCTGGAAATTTTCAGAAAATCTATAAAAAGTATAAGCCTTCTGCATCTAATATAGTAAGAAGTATACTATAGCCTTCTGCATCTCTGTGTTAGTGACAAAGCAATACTATGGCAGAGGCACTACGGTGCCTGCTCAAAACCACACAGAATGAACGCACTGTACCTCTTCATCTCACACGTTGTCTCCATCACTCCCTCCAAAGCTGCCTTCAATTCTGATGTCATTTCTACTGCAGATCTGTTGATCTCATTTCTACTGTAGATCTGTCCATCTCCATAACAGCTATCAGAAGCTCGATGCTGAATCTCCTGATGCTTGGAAACCCCTTTGATTGACGTGGGTGCCTCCAGAAGATCTCCCCCCACTCGATTCTTCCAACACAGGATCGAAACCTGATTTGGTCATAAACTTGAAGATCTGAGCAGCCAGTCCTATGGCTAAAAATATTAGAAGAAAGAAATTAATCGCAGCTTGAATTTGTTAGGCGATCGAACTGTATTATAAAACTTTAATCCCCAAACAAAGGGTAAAAAATTGAACTCACTTTTATACCTGCCCTGTATTTCGCCGATTTCCCCAATTCAATATAATCTGCCTTTATTGGAACAGTACTGAATTGGGAGAAACTTCACGAGCAGGAGAATCGAGCAGCGGTTGCAGAGGTTATCTCTGCGCTATATTTCACCGATTTCCCCCAATTCAATGTAATCTGCCTTTATTGGATCAGTACTGAATTGGGAGAAACTTCACGAGCAGGGGAATCGAGGAGCCGCTGCAGAGATTCTGTCCAACTTGGTCAAAATAGACCGGAATCGCATTAGGGTAATGGCGATTCCTGAGGCCAACTGTCGTAAGATCGGAAGCAACAGACAGCCACTTCACCAAATTATTGGACTTAGAGAATTAAATCGCAGCGCGTCGGATCAGGAAGCGTCGATAGGACTGGCTGCCCAGATCTAGCAAATTAGATTTCAATTCTGTATTCAAAGATCGGAGGGCTGAAATATAAAGAGCTCGTTGATTTCGGAACTGGTGGAGATCTGGCAGAGGCACCCGCGTTCATCAAAGAAGGTTCCAGGCATCAGGAGATTCAGCATCCAGCTTTTGATTTCTGTTATGGAGATGGAGAGATCTACAACAGAAATGAGATCAAAATTGGAGGAGGCTTTGGAGGGAGTGATGAAGGCGACATCGGAGTTGTAGAGCTACAGTGCCTTCTCCGGCACAATGGGGGTACCCAGCCACCGCATGGCCAATCAATCCCTCGTGCAGTCTGCGATGGAATTGCTTCGCGATTAATACAGAGATGCAGAGGACTCTAGCCAGCCTGGATCGCGCAATAAACAGACATAAACATCTAGAAGTCGTCTAAGGCCACAATTTTCTCCATCAACAACATGGATGACGGTAGAAGTCCCAATCACTTATATTTTTTTATTATTGTTAATAACATTTTGAGCCAAGGTTTAAATAACAACGCTGAGGTAATGGCTCGTTGAGGATTTTTATTTTTCAATAAATTTCTAAATATCCATACTTTATATATTTATGGAGATTCTAAAATAGTAATCGATCATGTTTTAGGAAGGATCTCCATGAAAAACCTTTTTTTAATTGGATGGATGGAGAAAATTGAGATTTTCTAGCAAGCACAAAATGGCTACGCTATACAACATGTTGACAGATTTCAAAATGAACAAGTAGACAGATTATCAAAGGAAGGACTATCACAAGAACCAGATAACTGGCATATGGATATCATGTTTAAAAGCAACACTTTCTACATGGAAGAACTTTTTCTCCCAGGATCATAACTCTGAACTATTTTGTTATTAACTACCTATTGATGGACTATCGCTGCGCCACTGGGCATCATACAATGTCCTCTGCAAATCAGTTTCTCTCCTTTTGTAGATGGTGATTTTTTTCCTTATTTTTCAATAGGGTCATATTTTTGTTGATGTATATTGGGCTGGACTTTCTATATTTATGCTGGTTTTTACCATGCAAGCCCGTGTAACCATGAAGCATAATCTATTTTTGTTAACTGTTTCTCATTTTGGCATGTTTTGCAAGACTATCTCTATATCTTTGTAAATTTCTCTCATTAATATAAATATAGCGCTTTTTCGTATTGAAGAAGGAAAAATAAATAAATAAATAAATTTTGGCCAAAAAAATTGGTAGTGATTAAAGTCCATCACGTTGTGGTTATGGAATTATTGTTAAATCCATTTCCATTGCATTGGGTTTTGGGTAACAACATGAGAAATCACTATCTAAGATAATCTCAAGTAATTAAATGTAATTATGTTTAATTGGAATATTATTAAAATTTAATAAAGTTTGAGTGAGTTTCATGGTTAATATTATGTGTTATATATTCAAATCTATATGAAGTAGAGAGTAGTGTAGTAGAATATGGTTTCATCATCATCTTTAAACTAAATTATTATTTTTTCATTATTAAAAAAAGTGTGATTATAATTTTTAAATTAAATCAATGAAAATTAAGGTGAAGGAATGAGGAAAAGGGTGATGAGTAAATTAGAAGGACAAGCGATAGGTGCGCCAAAAGCAGGGAAAGGGAGGTAAAACAAAAGGGCAGAGAGATAGAAGTTAGTTGCATGCAAAATGTGAGAGCGAGAGTAGGAGCAGAGAAAGGTGGCAGACACAGGACGACGACGTAGACTAGGGGAAGCAGTTGCGCCAACTCAGGTCGACGGTATATTTTTCTACATTTCCTAAACCACAGAATTATAATTATGTCAAATTCAATGGTATTTGGGAAAGAGATCTGGAAAGGAACTCTAAAAGAGTCGAAACCAGGGTCTCTTGGAACACCACTTGGGTTGAGAATGAGGACGAAAGGGTGAGAGAAGCAATAGTCAAAATTTCGCCCTTGAAGAAGGTGTACAGAGGGAAGGAGGGAGACCAGAGAGAACCTAGAAAGGGAGAAGGTCTGAGGAAATCCACTCTGGCCAGGTGGCTCGGAAGAGAATTCGTAGGTAGCTGGAACATGGAGGAATCCACCCTGGAGACCTCAGGAGCTAAGACAAGGGACAATGGGGCCTTTGAGAAACCTACTTGGAATTTCCTAAGTAAAACCGATGAGAGGAGCGAGAATGGAATGAAATCACCTTGTGTAGTCCAAAATAGGGACATGGTCCTCCCCTCTAGTTCTCGTAGTAGGTTTTCTATGGTAATAATACCTCGCACTGTCCAGAACAGGGACATGGTTCCCCCTTGTAGTCTCCCCGATAGGTTTACTATGGCAACCCTTCCGTGTGAGGGCCGACAGAGAAGGATGAACCTGAGAAAAGAACAATCGAGGGGCAAAAAAGAGCTAACCCAAGAGATGGCAGGGGGAAAGTCGTGGGAAATGATAAGAAAACTCAAGCCGCTAGGACATGAGAGAGATACCAAGAACGACACTACTAAATATAAGACAGATTGGGTGTTATACCAACTAAATACTGATACTTCTCATGGTACTGTGTTAGGTTTAATCATAATCTGCGTCCAATACACTGTGAAGGCAAGCAAGAACACAGAGGAAAGCGAACTGGGAGAAGACAACGACAACCAAGACAATGCAAGAATAGGAAGAGACGAAAAAGAAGTGGCTAAGAAAAGCAATAGAGGTACAGGTAAAGCAGGGAAAAAGAAGGCCCGAGGGGGTGGGAAGCTCCAGCAGAGAACAATGCAAGAAAGGGAGAAAGACGAGACAAGAGCATATGAAAACCCTCATTGATGCGTACATGACAGGGAACCCACCTGAGGTCAGAACCTAAATAGCAAGTTGGGAGCGAGAATTAAATGACAGTGTTACCAACCAAGATATTCCCATGGAAGAATGGGAAGACCTGGTTCAAGACCCAACAACACCTGCGGCCGGCACACCCTCTTCAGACAAATGATCCAGCAATAATGGGTCATGAAGAATGTTGTGGCCCGAGACATGACTCTCAACAAAGAACAGGCAAAAAACAAAGGACAAGAGGCACAAGAGGACACCAAAGTGAAAGAACCCAACAGAGCAGATCTTCTTAGAGAGATAGCAACAATTCAGATACAAACATATCGAAACAACCTGGCACTGGGAAGGATCGAACAAAGTCTGCAGGATATGAGGAGAAGTGAGATGCCGGGATCCAGTGCTAAAGCCCCAGCCTTTGTGGAATCCTCGGACGAGGAGTAAAACAACGATCCAGATAAATTTTGTTTTTGTTTTTATGAGGAATAGCTTTTATTCTCCAAAGTTGATATTCAATATAGACAAAATAGACAATGTTGTAAGGCTGATAGAGAAAGACTTACACAAATTTTGGATAGCTTTTGCAGGTGGCCAACTTGGTTGATTTCTTACAGGCAAGTTGAAGACACTTGGAACAAATAGAAAAACTTGATTTTGACCAGTTAATATAAATAGCAAAAATACTACCACGTTTAAAAAAAATAATGAAAATTAAATCTTTATCCATTTTATAAATCTTTAATAACTATGTTTTCTAGAAATTCCAGTGAGTCTTAAATCACTACTTTAAATATATCAATATTATAACAATAATGATATGAATAACTCTCTTTTATTTTGTAAAAGAAAAAATAAAAATATCATCTAACCATTCATTAAAACAACTATAAATATATTTACAACATTGATAATAAAATATATAAATTTAAATAACTATAAAACTTTTTTGATGAAATAATTTAATCAAGTAAATAGTAAATAATTTGATTCAAAAAATTATATTATATATTATTTTTTCCATTATATAATATGTTTCTTAATAATTATTAAATTTAAACATTGTTTTACAAATATTTATAACCATGGAATTCCAATGGCTTTACCATTACTTTAAATATATCGATGTAATAATTAATTATGTTTTTTGCACTTCGCAATTTTAATTTTTTAATTTAATTTTACACATGTTTTCAATTTTTTAATAATCATGTTTGGTAAATACTTTTTTTATAAATTTCATTTTTTATTTATAGACAATATATTTAATATTTATTTTGTAAATTATATCAAATAATTTATTAATAATATTTTAATATTAAAATATAAGTAATTATAATTAAAAATTTATTAAATTATTTAAAGTTTATGAGTTAAAATAAATAGTGATAGGAGGTATTGTTAAGCCATTCCGAAATAAACAGTGATAGGGTGTATTGTTAAGTCATTCCATGATGTGAAAAAAGTCACCAATTCGAAACTATATAAGTAAAAATAAAATAATGTAATGATTGTTATGGTCCAAACAAATATCATCCCAAGACTTAAATACCTCTAAATTAGAGTTTTTCAAACCAAAAATTAAACCTAAAATAATAAAAAAAAAACTCAAACAATTTGACAACACACACGTTAAGAGGTTAGTAAAAGCCCTTAAACTAGGTTTTCTTTTTTGTCTCCAAGGTTGGATTGATAAAACTCCGAGACTTCCGTTCAGTTGAAAAAGACTTCTTGTTCCAGGTTAGTTATATATCGGTAAAGAATCTATATCACCACTTTATAACAACATTATATTGAAAAATCATATTTATAAACTTTAGCTTAAACCATTACATTAATCTATTACTATCTTTATTACTATTAAATATAATGAAGGTAATTTCCTTTTAAAAACTTTATTTATTAATATTTTTATTTTTCCAAAATCCGCCACAACATGTTTCCCTTTCTGCATTGTGGCAATAAACATATTAATATTTTTCCCTATGTGCATTGTGTTAATAAACCCACTAATACTTTAATTTAA